>KN726134.1:27293-48034 GCA_000816745.1 Ancylostoma duodenale
TTTGGCCGGCCAAATGTGGCTGGCCACGGCCACGCCGGAATTCGGCCTCTGAAACTAAAAATCGTGAGTTTACCTCATGTGGGACTGAGGTTGAATCAATTACAGTTCTTGCCTTCGGCTTTATTTCGCTGTACAGTGCGTCTTAACAAGTTTATAGGTATGGGACGAAAAGAACGCAACTTCATGCGCCGAGTATATTAAAGAATCTAGCGGTGTATTATACTTTATATGGGAAAACGAAGAGGTAGGCGTAGTCCATATTTGCACTTTTATGCAACTCATAATTATGAGCGGACACTCATAAAAATTAACAGCTTAACAAGGCAAATCTGCAAAAAAAGGCTTACTAGTTAGTCTTTCCTTCTTGTTTGGATATTATTTCGAAAGTGCGTTGAAACGCTAAATTGAAAAGCCTTTCCAGCACTTCTTCGTCTAGGGACTTATAAGACCGTAATCAAGCAAATCTATCGTGGTTAGCGTGAATGGTTATCGTATAGATTGCTTGATGCTAAGAGACGAAAGTCGTGAGTGTTGGTTCGCTAGCCTAGTTTCGCCTGGTTATGCGTTCATGAATCCTAGCCCAGCACGTACTAATGATGCTGAATGGGTCTTGTGGTGTTGAAAATCGCATTTCGTTGACTGTAGATGTTTTGCGCTAAGATGCCCCAAAATGGTCTATGCGTTTGATAGAGGGAGAAGAAAATAGTAAAAGCATAACAATTATGTTGTGATCCTCAAACCTAACCTAAAAGGTCGCGTCGTCCGGTTTGCAAATTAACTGTGTCCCAGTGCATTGTACTGGTCCAAAAAAGGAGAGAGGTTGCGGACGAGCACTTCTCGAGAGGAGATCACGTTAGTCGAAGTAAACTCGGCTTTTGAGAGACGCCACCACGAACCGTGACTGTGCTAAGAAAAAACATAACCTCCGACGTTTGCTGAAGGAGTGCATCTCCTTTCGCAGATCGCAGAAGATGAGCTTCTCGATTTGAAAACCATATGGATGAGATTGTTAATCTCTAATTGTTATAAAAATACACATGTTTTTGAGCAGTACGTCGCCATGTTCCGCCAGCGAACTTCAGCCCTGAGACATTTTGAGATTTCGTTAGTCTAGGAGCTGGCGGGAGAAAGCAACGCACGATTTTGCCGTCAAGCCTAATCGCGTTCCATATTGCTGTTCAAAGATAGTGCTCCGTATCCCTTTGACGGATATCATGAAACTTGAAAACAACAGGCCTACCTGACGCTGTTCTGGTGGTAGCGCATGTTTCTCATGCCAGGGGTTCTGTTCTAACCGTGACAGTCAGGATCGTTCTCGAGGGTGTTAATGGTACTCAATGTCCGGCGAAGATGCTTGGTAAACCTGCAATTGCTTGAGGTTGCATAATGAGGAGTCCGTACCTTCATTGATTCTCTCGGCGGAGCTAACCATTCTCGTTTAACGTGCACTTATGAGCATGTAAGTTAAATTAATGCGTTATTTGGATAGACTGCTGAGCCTAAAGGAGCCCAATATCATTCGGAGGTTTACAGAAGGAATGATGGGAGTCAAAATTGTTTGAAAGAAGTCCGGAATTCTACGGAAGTACAGAATGCCCCCATATAAGAATATGAGCATATACGGAGATTCCAAAGTAGCATGTACCACATATTGAAAAGTTAACTGAAAAGCATTAATCACGTAAGAGAAGTATGCAATCTAGTCCGTCCAAACTTCTGAAAGAAAACTCTTCTTCTGCACTTATTCAGAGGCTGGAAGCACAAAACACTTGACTGCCTGAAGTTTTGAAAGAAATCGCATTGCGAATCACTTAAGCTATCAAGTGTGAGGAGTTTCCGAATAATTCCAACAATCAGGAATTATGCAACGTTTCAACACGAATGCGCACTCCATACTCGGGTAGTATTGATCATTGCAATAGCTTCACCTCTCTTGTCTGCCAGCAAACGTACATATGTAGCTGGAACATTACCTAACGTTTTTTGTTCAAATGATATATTTATGCGCTTGTGAGCATTACCCTTATCAAGGACCGAGTTCCACAGCGGCCACACAACGACGTCTTCACCACGACGCGATCTTCCCTCTGCAAGGCGAGTAGCTGAGTCGATGACACACAAGGTGGACAATGCGCACTCTGTTGATGAGGAGACTAACGCAAGCCCGTTTGAGGATGAATCGCCAATCGAGGTGATTTCTTCTGAATTAGACTTGATATCGAAGTAAACGAAGTATGATATAGAATAACTAAGTTGTACATAAATGTAGCAAGTTGAAAGAAGCTGACGCGAATCGATGACATCTTAATGGAACTATTCCTTAGACCAAACCCGGAATTCAAAAATAACGTTCATTGGTCTTCTCATTAAAGCGATGAAAAAGTTTAAAATGAATTTACACACTGGGTACACGTGCAAGAAAGGGGATTTCAGTTTAACGGATTAGGCGGATTTTTCGGATTCTTACAGTGCATCCTTTCTTCGTTGACAGAGAAGGTGAGGAATCCGGATTACGGATTGAGAGCGGGTATGGAGCGTTTTACCTGGAGTGGGCGGCGCGATCGAGCTCTGTTATTAACCAGTCGGTTAGCGATCACATCATTTCATTACGAAGGGTTTTACGCCTTTAGGTTTAAAGTATTTGGCTCATTGTGAAAAATTTTAGATAATAAGACTTAAAACAATTCACTAGCTACTTACATACATTACATATACATATTTAAACAAGTTGACTGAACATGATGCTGGGATACAAGACAATACTCAGCTCCGAAAAGTCACTTATATTGAGCCATCATAGCTGATATCCTAAAATATTTTTCTTGAAAGCTAAAGATAGTGATACTTATCCGCACTCGTTCAGGCACTGAATGGAAACCGCGACAATACTGGAAGTCGGCTGAAACTCAGTTTACAAGCCGACGAAGATATAGAGGATGTGATCATGAAGCTGTCATCAACTAATCTGAACATCCGACGTTCTCCTGTTCGAGGCTCCCAGCCGAATGATCAATATGACAAGCAAAACTTGGATACAGGTTTACCAAATTATTCAAAAGTTTTGAAAGAATTACTTGGAAAACTAGACAATTTTCCTTGCCCTTAAGAAATTATTTCAGAGCAGCTTCAAAACGACGCTAAAGAAAATTATAATGTCCACAAAGATGGTAGCAGAACGCACATACCTTCAGGGCTTCAACCAATTTCAATTCCTGGTGAGTCTCATAAAACGTAGTATTTTTAGCATCATCTCAGAGGTGAAGTCTCGTTCAATATTGGCTAGTTGTCCAAACTCTCTAATACTATGCTTGTAACTAGTTCATACATTCTACAGCTGTAACTCCTTCGTGATATTCTTGAATAATCGAACTGTCGATATCTTGGGAATTATAAGAGCGGATTAGCGGGCTGTGGTATCTTGGTTTCAGCTCTGAGCAGTGGCGCATCACACTTGCTTCGCACCTGTCTCACCACTTCCCATACACCGTATTTGAGGAATATACTTATGTATGCTCAAAATTTTTGGGTGTCTTGAACGTGGTAACCAAACTGAAAGTGCTGACCATTTGGATCCCCACATTTGGAATATAAAGTCGTGGATAGAGTCCAGGCAGGGGTTCAGCACTTGGTTCTGTTGACGAGTTTTTCTCGGCAGAGAAAAACTGAAACGATGCCGAAATCAGAATTTTTCTGAGCTGCTACCTACTTTGGCTCACCACGAAACACTATTTTTCGTTCCCCTGGCTGAGAACGGCGGCGAATCATTCATACAATGATAAATTTCTTGGACTAAGGTGTTGTGCTACTGTTTTCGGAGTGAATGCTTTTTACGCGAAAACGCACATTGATAACTAGCCGAAAAAGGTATGATCTTATCACCTTTTGGGTGAACCACTACTCCCATCGTTTCAGTTTTGCGAAACTTCAAGTTTTTTGGGACAAGTTTGTTAAATATAAAACATGGAATAGAGGCCTAAACCGGCCGTATAATGGGGAACGCAGGCATGAAAGCGGGATACTCCGCACATCCCTAGTTTCAAGTAAAAGCTAAGTGCTTGCTTGTCCAGAAACTTCAGATTAGTTGTCTCTGTCTCTTGTTTCCTGGTGTTTGCTTTGAATCTCATCAGCTTTCTAGCTACAAACCACATCTTCATTGACTTGCGTGTTTTCAGAGTTGGCCATATTTGAAAAGAAACATAAAGGGGAGAACATCATCGAGGAAATAGCAGTAGGAACCAAAGTCGATGGTGCGATTCAATCGGAGGATCAAAAATTCCGTAATTCGAGCGGGGAACACAAAGGTATGAAAAGACAAAATCATCAACTTCAAGCTGGTCGAATTCCTGAAAACAGCACTCACGGAAATCTTCATGTCGAAAGGGACTCTGGGATGATGAGGAATTTAGAACTCATATCTAACGATGAAATAGTACGAGACGAGCGAGAAACCCACGAAACGGGGCGCTGTTTTCCTTGTGCTTGATTGCGTGCCTCTTGCTTTTCGCTGGTTCCGCCACGCAGATGTCAGACGCGGCGCGCATGCGAAACCGCCAGAACTTGCGTAAGCTACTGGGGGCGAACACCAAAAGACTCCTTTGACGTTCGCGTCTACGACAGCATCTCCGCAGGTACGTAGGTGGCAATTCCTTTTCTTGAACTTACTGTTGTGATTCCCCAGCGACTTACTTCCGAAGTGAAAGTTTCCGTGAGTGCTGCCTTTAAGTATAATTATACGAGTTACAAATAATTCAATTTCTTATTGCAATGATTGCTATGGTGATGGAAAGAAGGCGCGTTGGCGGCGTAGCGCTTGGGTCCTGTCGGAAAAGGGGCGTGGCATATGATGCCCCTAGGATATGCGGTTGATGCGGTGCTTCTGTTGACAGCCACACACACACTTCTGAAGAAGGGAGTGACTGTTGAGCATTTGGACCATTCTTTCTTACCAGTAACGATAAATAAAAGCTAAGAAACACTTAGAATAAAATTTTTGTTTAGGTTTGAAAAATGGAGATTTTGAGATCAAACTTTGAGTCGAGATATGTATTCTCGGGAGAGTTTGCGGGATATTTTTCTTTTAATGTAGAAGCTTAGTTGTCGTGCTGGTCACAAAATCCCCGTCCACTTCATCACATGATGTAATTTTTGAGCAGTTACGATAAATCCACTTCTACATACACTATCCATGGTTTCGAACCCGTAATTTTAACAGCTGCGAAGCATCAAAGACATCCTGCTTTCACTTATTGAAATCTTCGATGTTATTTGTCTTTGCTGGTTGCAGAAGTGCTGCAAACGTTCAGTAGTCACTTCCTTCCTTGTGAGTGCGCGTGGCTGTCAGCAGAAGCTGCGTGGCACCTGCATATCCGTGGGGCATCGTTAGCCACGCCCATTTTTCGACGGGACCCAAAGACCCTCCCTCCGGCGCGTTCATAGCGCACTTATGGTGTTTTCGTCCTAAGAGAGTGCACTGTTCACCGAGAACTTACGATTTTACTGAGGCTTTTTCCTAGTTCCATTGTGGGGTTGGCTCAAATTCCTTTGTTTTAGAAGTCATCGACAACCTTGTGCTTGTTAGCTCAAAATCGTTCGTGGGCGAGACTTCAACAGCAGCTGTGGAGGTTTGCAGTTTTTTAAAATCCCTTACAAATCCTCTAAATCCCATACGTCCTCATATCCATCACACTGCACTGAAACACGAAAATCTGTCTATCGAAAGTCTTAAGAGGGTTTTGGGGTCTTCTCAAATTGTTAACATTCAAAAAAGAAGTAGTTACAAAAATCACAGGAGGTAAGTTGTTGCTAAAGTTTTTTTGGGAGTTGAGGGGGAAGTAACCGGAAACTTTGAAGCAAGATGTGATAGTTGACATATGTACGGTAGGGCGCAACTTGTTCGGATCTGTTATCGTCATGAACCGTTCTGTATCAGTGCGTCTTAGGAGACATCCACTGTCCCTACGGTCAACGCTACGAACACTGAATCACTGAGGACTGTCTCGAAGTCTCTTCCAACCACTGCATATGATCTGGCGTCTTTTTATCACACGCCAGTTCCGAAGCCTCTCAAGAAGGAGAAGAGTAAGTGTTGTACAGTTCAATTCACTAGTTCTTTTTACATACACAAAAGACTGATCTTTAACGTGATTGGAGCGGAAATACGTCCAAGACACGTTCGCCCTCGCACAATATGACAATACCTCTTCTGTAATCTTTGAATCCAGTGTGTCGATAGCGTATTAACTGGGAAGTAAAGTTTTTTTTTGCTGTCTTTAACCCAGACATTGCTCCCTCTAATATTGTCTCTGGTGAACGAAAGCTGTACCCTTCATCCTTCAATCTCCGCTTCAAACACCACTGCTCTGGTGTCATTTTGATGGTAGCATCGTATAATACCGGGTGTAGCCTGTTACCACGACCCGATCCCGGATGGTACCACGATCACTGTGTATGATAGACCGTAGCCATTCCGCAGAACTTAATCTGCTGTCGCGGTCACCCTGCGAAGCTCATTTTAGCATCACGCTTAGTCAGCTAAGTCGAGTACTTGCCACAGTTTACTAGATTTACCTCATTAATATTTCCTCTATATCTATACTCCCTGCCTTTATCGTTAGCTCTTTGGAAACGTTGAGATGACGGGTTACGAAACACCTACCTGTTACTCATAGCTCCATATTGTTGCTTATTAGAGACTGTGATGTCCTGATCCTCCTAGAAAAATGAAACGAGGATTTCGTTTTTAAGTCCTAGGCTTATATATCAGTGGTTTGTATGAAATAGGAATGTCATCCAGTAGCAATATTCTCGGATGAGATATTGTAAGGTTCGAGTGCATGTCCTAAATACAAGTGAGACTCAATTTCGAAATCTATTGAAAGAATTACTTGCAGTTCTGACTTTTTGCACCAAGGAAGTGGCGATCCGTGACAATCGCAACATGGTAATTGCCTGTGGTGGTGATCAAGATGTGTGGCAACCGAGCAGATGCCCACCTGGAGCAGATTGTTTGTTATCCCAGGATAGCACTTACAGATTATGCTGCCCTGTATTCAAGGGTTAAGTGGAACCTTTCAAAACTTAGGATCATAATAAATTATTAAGGCCTTATTGTCGTTTTTTCTCATGTCTACTTTGATTCTTGAGAAAATTTCACGTGTAATAATTGTATATATTAATATATGTACGTTTCATTGATACTGGAAGAAATAATAAAGTGGTTTTAGAGATTCGTGGAGTCATTTGCAAATGTGCAATAGTTTAAAAGCATTTTACTGCACCACAGTTTTTTGTACGTAGATTGACTGAAAACAAGCAAGGCTGGTTAGAAAACAGCTTTCTCGTCATATGTATGTACTAGGTAGTTTGCATTCGATGAAAACGCTTCAAACCATTTTAATACGGCTCTTTAAAAGCCTGTCATCTTTTGTCGCTACCTCCGATCTGTTGCACCAACACGCGCACGTTTTTCGAGATCTATTTCTTCTCTGGTGTGAAAATTCTCTTTGTTTTGTTAGCGTACTTGTAACAGTAGGGAGGTAGTCAAAGAAAGTACATGGGAGCATTATTGCCTTGGCCTATCACAAAATTCTGTAACGTGTTCATTACGAGTTATGCTGCTGAACAAGACTAAACGATAGCACAGCCTCAATCGTTCGCCTTGAATACAAAAACCCGAAGCGTTCCAATTTCCTCGGGCTTCTTATAGAAAAAGCTGCTGATATCAGAATAGAAATCCATTCTTAGTGTTTCAGAAGTTGTGTCAATTTCAATGGGTCTGTCAATCCAATCTGTCCTGAGAGCGGCGACAGAATTCTGAGGGTATACGTAATGTACTGTAGTTTGTGGTGGTGTTGTGGATGCTATACTGAGACATTTGATTACATTTAACAGATTCCATCGTTAATACTAGATCACATTTTTCGGACTCCACCGTTTACTAACGCGCAACAGAAATATGTCCTTGTCCGATGTAGGAGCAACAACAAGGATTAGAGCTGCGTGGGTGGACCTACCCACAGAATCTCTTGGTTGCCTAATAAAATTGTGGACCAATCCCCAGAGAGTATTTGTATTTATTCGTTGTATTTGTCTAACACGGAGCTTGATGGGATACTTTAAACCGACGAGTGATCATTTGTCTACAATCCTTGGCAACAGGATTTGCACAGAAGTGCGTTGCAAGTATTAGAATGCACACGAGAGAGAATATGCAGAGATATCGTTCCGGATTTGCACACAACACTGCGATCTCGCTTCAGATGTTCATATAATTTTACATATTCAAGCCACTCGTTCCTCCTAAACCTGTGATGCCAAAACGTTTGCATGTAATTCTACTTTATTTTGATGATGCTTTGCGGACATAGTCTTCGTCGAAGCCAATACAACAAAACAAAGAAAAATATTGCTTTTAACATCACATAAGGCTAATAAAAAATTGCTAGAGTGAATCAGTGCTACATGCGACTTTTGTAGTCCTGCATACATTTCCTGTACTGCTCGTATCGAATTGACGCATAACTGTAAAAAGGGTCAGTGCTTCGTTAATTAGAATTTGATGGATAATTTTACCTGGTATAGTCGAAGTCCAGGGTTGAGTTTTGAGATTGTACTATTGACCAGGCAGACCATAAGAGATGAGCAAGCTAGAAAAGTAGTCTAACAGATAAAAATCGCTTTGCAGAAGTAGTCTTAGATTAAATCAAAATAGACTCTGTACTATGACGATTTCAAGGTGGGCATGAGCAGAGCTCAAAGGAGGTTCCAATTTCTAAGGGAAGCATAAAAGCGCAGAAAACTCTTGCTAGTGATGTTCTCACGAAGTATAATCGAACCAAAACTAACATCAGAAAGATTAACAACCTTCTAGGAATTCAACATTCTAGACCCCTACATGCACGATGCATACCATTTACTACAGGTAGTACAAGTTAAATGAAATATTTTTCACTACTTTTTTTCTAAAGTGCTTATCCTTGCGTTTCGAATCCGATAAATGCACAGAAGTTTGAATTCCTATGCATAAAAAATGACTAGTTACAAACCTGCAGTACACTCTTTTTATTTTATTTTTCAAAGATAATCCTTGCGCCAGATGAAAGAAAAAACCAAATTGAGTTCTTTAATCCCGAAAACTTGTTTTCTTATCTGATCCCAGGAGGACAGCAGGAAAGTCCTCTCCGAAGTATTGATTCCTTTTTGTCTTATCATAGCTATGTAGGTCCAACAACTTTTTCAATCGAAGTTATAACCATCATAATTACTAATCAGCGACCACGATCTATTTTCGTTTTTTTTTTCTATTCCATGTTCCAGAACTCTGTGTTCACCGAAAAAAATTAAGTGACCTTAATTCTAACATAATTTATTTTGATAAGTTTTTTTCTGTGGCAAGAGCAACTCTGATGAGCAAGTGGTCTTAGAAAGCAAAGTCAGGAGAATACTAAATGTTAGGTATGTCCCAAGCGAGCTCCGCTGGTTTGTAGTAGGTCTTTTGAGTGAAAATAGTAGTGGAAAATTGATTTGGAGGATCGGTGGGGGACCAGAATTCTCAGTCTTGGCCTTTTCTGCTTGCTCGCACTAGCCAGTTTCTCGACTTAGCCTAATCAGATGGTAGCCATGATTGTCCTATCTCACAAGAGCAACTCGAGCTGATGCATTCCTTTGGCCTTATAACGAGGAGTCGTTCAGAACGTCGTTGCTCCATCTCCGGACGCAAAGCGACTGGAGCGGCAAGGTCCTGTGGAATATTTGGCGGTACTCTTTCTAAATGGAACACTGGCTGCTGTTCTTAACGATCGTTGAGGGGATTTACAGCAGCTTTTAATAGAAGACATGTTGGACCATCAACAATTCGAAGCAGGTGTACGCCGACTGTTCGTTCGTACCTTTGAGGGAACAGAGGAGGAAATCTGCTCAGACACCCTCTAGGTCACATCCCTCTTTCCAATGATTTTTCAGATTATATTCTGGGCAGGAGTTTCTCGCTCGCCAACCTAATGTAAAAGTGTCGAAATTGAGACATTTTCGTAAGCATTAATGACTAAAAACGAAAACTAAAATAAAGAAATTGAGTACAAGTCAAAAGAAACAAGGTATATCTCCTACCCACAGCTTGGAATAGCGATACTCTTTGCAACAACTTTTGTAGTCTTCCTTCATCCACACTGTCATGCCTTGCTTGCAAATAGAGGCATAAAAATGAACGCTTTTCTTCTTCGTTGGGACATTTTGTGTAGTCAGGATTGTCGACACCTAAATTTTTGCCGTTGCAGAATAGTTCTAGCAGATTAATTAATCTACTTTGCAAGTTTCAAAGTGGGATGGTATTGTAGATTAGAAGTAAGTGAAGAGATAAATCTTTTAGCTACATAATTTTTGTCGGAAAACAGATTAGAATATAGAACAATGATTTTCGGTAAGAAAATCTCCAAGATTTTCCGCCACTATAACTTCAGAGAATGAAAGATTCGCCTGCAAGTGAATCAACTACAAAGAAGATTGGTTCCACTTAACAATATTCAGCTTTACACTACGGTATTATGAGCGCAACTTTGTTTACTTTTATTTATTTTGAATAAGTTAACATTTTCATTGAATTTTCTTTTTGGTCGGGGGTAGCGGAGACCTAGCTTTTTCCACCCGACACCCTGTAAACCACTTTCTGCGTCCGCCATTAGTCCCCCCCCCCACCCCCCGGCGATGCAAACCAAACGGGAATGTCCGTTGTCGCCGAACGTGGTAGCAGATGGCCAACAAACTGGTACCGTCATTTTCAGCACTACACATCGATTTTGTTGGCCTTTCAAAATGAATCATTTAAAAAACCTCTAACATCAATGTTAATTAGTCGCCTAGTGCGCTGTGATTACTGCGCTTTGAAGTTTATTTGAAGCCTTTCGATTTCCTCAAAAATCTTACATATGCTTCTTGGTTTTGAAAGTTATTCCAGAGAAGAACAGTTAGATTCTGATCGAATATACACTGTTCTTGACTTTCCACCTGGGTAAGCGGAGCTATTGTAGCAATCAAAAGAATAGGATTGATAGTGCATAAATGCAAAGTGTAGACTATTAGATTGGTGCAGTTAATAGGGCTATTTTAGCGACTTCTTTTCTTGTTAAGAATCAACGCTTTTTAAATCGTTTTCTTATACAGTAACCCTCTTTTTCCCTTTAATAGAAGTGTACATATTCATAAAGTGCAAGCTCCACAGATGAAGGAAGAAGAGGTCGACCATCAAATTTCATGCATCAGGAACTTTGAGCAGCCATGGAGAAGAACGAAACCACGGATCTCTCTCATTCGAGGGATTCTAGCCGATTTGCTGCAAGGTTACGTGGCGCGACCCCATGTGGCGGATAGAGGGCTAATCGCGGACCAAAAGCATCCATGCTCTTGTCATTCGACGCGGATAGATCTAGGGAATTGACTCCTGTTCGGCAGTGCTGGATTAGATTTACATGGCAGGCATACGAGTGTGAACATGCGCTAACGCGCGTGGGTATGTGCAAATGCTTGTGGGTTGGTTGTATCCTGCACATCGGTTTCAGCCAAAAGCCCGCATTCTAACGACCGGGAAGCCCATGAGAGACGATTCGGGACCGCCTCTAACAAATAGGTCGCTTGCCTACTCCGGGTAAGGATACCCCTCTTTTCGTCAGTTCGGATGCCGGCGACAGGCCGCTGCGACAGGCCGGCTGACGAACACCCCATGTCACAGCACATGGAACATGACGTCACTACATTGTAGGAACAAAGCTACAGTGGGCACGGGAATCGACGCGCACTCGCGGGGCCCGGTAAATGTGGAAAATATGCGAGGGCCCCCAATGCTTCGCAAACGGTGGCATCGTGGGGCAAGCAGGTGAATCGTTGAGGATAACTACGTAGTCAGGACGCACCTGGCGACGTTGATCGTCAGCACGTTGACAGGCCGTTCATGTGAACTGGCAGCAGCACTCCAACGCGGCCGAATCGATCTGTACGCGGTACAGAAGACTAGATGGTCTGGAAACAAGTCGAAAGATATCGGATGTGGCTTCCTACAACGTTAGCTCAAATACTAGGCATGGACTAAGCATAATCGTTTCTGAACGCTTTCGCAATTCAACCGCAGAAATACAGCGTGATGAGGACCAGCTTATGAAGATCATTGTCGCCACCGTTTAACGACACTTTCATTTCTTCTCAGCATGTGCACCACAGACCGGGTGCTTAGACAAGGTAAAGGACGATTTCTGGATACTGCTGGATGGGAAGACTGGAGTATCTCCAGAAGACACGATCATCGCGGCGGGAGACCTAAATGGGCACGTAGATGCCACAAACGACAGCTACAGATGTCATGGAGGATTTGGCTATGAAACACGCAACAGTGATGGCGAACGCATTCTCGAGTGTGCGGATTCTCATAACCTCATCATAGCCGACATCAACACAAAGTTCCGGAAGCGTCCCTCTCACCTTGTTTCCTTTTACAATGGCAACACCCAAATACAGATCGACTTCTTCCTCATTCGACACCGCGACCAGAACTCGGTTGCGGGCGCAAAGGTAGTACCATACGAGGTGGCTGCCACGCAGCATCTACCGCTGATCTCCACGATAAAAATGGTGCCACCAAAGCGGAAACAGAATGAACGATGCGGACCTGCCCGAATGAAATGGTGGCGGCTGAAGGAGAGTGGAGCTGCCGTTGTGTCCCGCATCCAGCTTCCGCCCGTCACTGCTGTCGACGAAACTAGGGAGAACGCAACCCGAGCGATCGTTGAAGCAGCACGCGCCCAACTCGGCGTGACGAAGCCCAACCGAAGAAAGATTGACAAGAAGACATGGCTCTGAACGAAGGAAGTGAAGAGAATGTTCAATGGGAAGAAGAGAAAGCACCACTACTTCCTCGATCACAAGACGGCCGACAACTGGCGCATTTACTGTGACGCGAAGAGTGCCGTAAAGAAGGCTGTGGCCATGACGAAGGCAGCATATTACGAAGACGTCAGCAGGAAGCTAAGCACGAGGGATAGCGAGCGCTTCATACATCGACTCGCGAAGTATCGCCAACGCAAAGCGGAAGATGTAAAAAACGACACGTAAACGTTCCACGACATCAACGATGAACAGACTTCTTCAAGAGAAGAGTTTGATCATCCGCCCAGCCCACCTATGGGCCCATCCAATTGATCACCATTGAGGAGACTATGGCTGCGCTCAACAAAATGAAAGCTGGTAAAGCAACAGGTTCAGATGATTGAGCAGTGGAGCTGTGGAAGTCACGACAGTCGCTAACGAAATTCTTCAATTAGATCATTACGCAGAGAGGACTCCTGAGGCCTGGCAGCGAAGCACAATAGTTCCGACATAGAAGGGCAAGGGCAATTCAGCTGATTCCGCAAATTACCAGTCGATTCTCATACAATGAAGGTATTCGACATCGACACCCGTATTCGCGACATCGTGCAGGTTTCCTCCAATCAGTTTGGCTTTGTAACCAACTGCGGCACCACAGATGCTATCCACTGCGTTCGGCTCCTTAAAAAAAGTAGCCGCCGGTACGTTTGCAGAATTTCCCATCTCCCATCTCCCATTGGCGTGCAAGAGGGTTCGGCTCTCTCTCCGCTCCTTTTCATCATCGTCATGGACGCCATCACGTGAGACTTGCAGAGAACGGTACCCTGGAAGTTTCTATTCGCTGATGATGTATTGCTTGCCTTGGAAGACAATCTCGATCTGGAGCTGAAAACGCCGGCATGGAATGACCAAGTGGCGCAATCTGGCTTTCGGCTCAACGTCACGAAAACCGAGTACTTGACAACCGACGTTCACGTGGAAGGCACCATCAGAGTTTACAGCACCGATCTCCCGAAGACCGATGCATCCAAGTACCTGGGCTCACGGTTGCATCCGACGGTAGCCTCTCACGTGATGCCTTAGCGCGTGTTAACGCCACCTAAATGAAATGGTGTTCAATGTCGATTGTGTCTGCTATTGCTCTTTATGGCGCTGAGTGTTGAGCCGCTACCACGGAAGTAGAACGACGTCATAGCGCCATGGAAATCAAGATGCTACGCTGGATGGATGGCATTACGCGACCCGACCACTTCTGCAACACATCCGGCAACGATTTGGGGTCGCTCTGGTAAGGTACAAGGTTTGCGAGGCTCGCCTGCGATGGTTCGGTCACAAGCTTCGTGCTGACAGCGACAGCGTTCGCAAAATTGGCTTCAATCTCGGCGTAACAGGCAAGAGACCAAAAGGACGCCCGAAGCAACGATGGACCCTTTGCACGGCGATCTGAAAACAGCTGGTATGCACCGGGACCAAGCACACGATAGGATAAAATGGAGTCAAGGGATCAGCAGAGCGGATCTCGCCATCAAATGGGACAAACGCTAAAGAAGAAGAAGAAAAAGGAGGAGGAGAATGAAAGCTCGACAACGTAAATGCTGGCCGAAGACCTCAATGTGGACCACTCGACTTTCGTTTTTCCTCCCGAACGGAAAACATGGAGAATTGTTTTGTGAGTCCCCACAAACTTCCTGACAGAAATAAAGCTGAACATGTCCAGATTTCACTGATTTTCTGCAGCGAAACGAGCAGACTCCAATTTTGAAGAATCTCGTCCATCAAACCTCCTTCTCTCCCATGGCTGCCAAAATTTTCTGACCTTCAAAATTTGATCGTCCATGTCTTTCTCCTTCATATGAACATTTTTAATATGGCTTTGTTATTTGTTTTTCAGCCAAAATATCATTAAGATCACGAAATGAATGTGTATGAAGTGGTGAATTTTTATACTAATCCTGATAGCACGAAAAGACGATCATTTCCGTTTAAAAAAAAACACTTGAGAAATATTAGCTTTCAACGAGAAAAAAAGTCGTGAAAAAGCCGCACTAATTGTGCATAAACCTAATAATTACATAAGTCGAAGTACCACAAATTTGACTGTGGGATCAGACTATGAGAATAGGCTGGACATATCCAAGATATCAGCACCATACCCTTGGTGAATTCTTGTCCACTGCGTTACATTTGTGGTCAGATTTGTAGATGAATCTTCTAAAATAAAGACTAGATTTGTAGTCTATTTTTCCGAATTCCTTAGCAGATTTCCCTTTTTTTGAGCCTTCACGTGGTAAACTACACTGGTTTATGTTTCTTCTTTATATAAGAACTATTATGCAACTAAGTATTTGCCAACTCAACAGGCTGGTCCTAGGAGTGGATTGTTAGAGTTCTCGGTCAGTTGGTTCCTGGTAAGTAGTGGTCTCTCCACTGCCGGATGAGCGGGGTTAGCCAGTATACCCGTTTGTCGAACTTCCGGTAGCGCTCCTATGACTCTGCTAGAGAATGAGGGCATCTTGCTGGCTGATGTGAGTGGTTTCACCTCCGAAGCCGTTGGACCTATCTGCTTACCGATTCTTTCAGCTTCTGCATACGACAGTCTTACACGGTTACGTTCATATATGGGTCTATAACGTTTAATACCTATGCAGTGCTAACATTTTCTGCGTACATGCGCTTGCTCATAGTTAATACTTTCTCTTTACAGTGATAATCATGAATGAAATTCCCGTAGCATTGATCCAAATGGCTGCAAGTAGGCAACAAATGATTTCCCATATGTTTCTCGATGTATCTTCCAGTTTCTGTTTCTTGGAGCACCGTGAGTTCATTGAGTAAATAAATAAATAAATAAGGCAAAGAACTTCATAGCTGGCTTCTCCTTGAAAGATGGCTCTTATCAAAAGACGAAAGGGAATACAGGATCCAAATTTCATACATGCAGTTGTCAACATTTTAGGAATCAAAATTGCAAATTGAGCTGAAGAAGGGGAGAATTTATCCCACGATTTCAACGAAGAAGTTTTGCTTCCCCTTGCTACGGAGTGAAGGTAAAAATCTCTCCTATGAGGGAGGCGGATACGGTAGGACATCCCAGCGAGAGTGTACATCGTTGGGACTCGCCCTCTTCTCTCCCCCCTCCCCCTCTCCGCACGGAGAGATGCGGAAGACATATGTATAGAGCCCGGGAAATCAAGTTTAGGGTTTGGTTTCATGCGTATACGTCTAGGAAAAGGAAAGTTTTGGGAACTATAACGTTCCAAATGTCCCCTTGGGTTTATACTTGAACTGGACCATCCTTTTTGTTCATGGACATCACTCTTATGTCTAGCATGGAGGTGTGTCGCTGCTCGCCTAGTGAAATACAATTACTGCGCCTTCCGTCAGTCACAATCTTGTAATTTTTGGATCTGCATTGTCAGCAGCGTATTTGCGTTGTGTCGTATTTGTCTAACGTTGCTCGATTAAGTTTCCAGACATAGCTGATAAGAAACGAATTCTCTCGGCACTTCCATTTTTTGCTGTTGAAATCATAAATTTGAACATATGTAGAGGGAGTACCTGCAAATTCACAAAAATGGTTTGCTAGGTCGAAGATAGCGTAGTTGAAATCAGCATACTCGTAATCGATGAAGAGTACAGTTCCTGCAATAATGATGTCAGTGAAGGCAATTTTCTCTAAGAAAAAAATGGAGAAGAACGCAGAGGAACAGTCAGCTTTGAGTCTCAGCAATACCTTCAAGTCTTCGAATCAAATAGAATATCCTCGACGATTTGATCCAATATTAGAATATTTGCTTTGTAGAAGGAGTCGGAAATTCTCACTATTCGTTTGTTTAGGTCCCTTAATAAGGGGATAAGGCGTCCTTTAATAAGGGGATACGGCGTCCACGAAAATCGACGCGAGTGCGCGGATGGATAGGATGTAACGTGGGGTCTCTCTTGGCCCGCCTGTCACAACGGCCTGTCGTCCTGATACAGGAGGCGAGAGCAGTATTCGAGTCCGGAACCCGGAAAGGAATTGCTGTTCTAAAGCTGCGCTTTAGACCACTCAACTATCTCGCTCCACGCTTTATAAGCTAAAGACAAGGGGCAAGTAATAATAGATGAGAATTTCCACGATGTCAGGCATGACTACTCTCCAATCATTGGTGCTTGCACTACACTACTCGTGTGTGGGGAGCATGCAACAAAGTGAAGATATATTAGGTTGTTGCAAAATCGATGTTGGATTCTTGAACTACGAAGTTTGGAATGATGCTTCGAAATATGGAATGGTGCTTCCACCATACATTTTGTATTCGTTTCAAAGCTCATTTTCTCTTCTTCCTGTTCTTTCATTCTTATTCAGATCTACCCAATTTTACTGAGTTTTTCGAGGGTGAATCGAACAGTATTCGTTCATTAAAATTCGTCCCAAACTGTTTAGTGGATTCGAACTCGATAGCAAGGGAGCGGCTCGGACGTGAAATAGTTCCAACTTATGCAGGAGGGAATGCTCAACAGAGTCGTAGCACAATGTTGGCCCAAATCATTTAGTTTCGGAGATACGTGTTCCAGAGTTATGGATTAAAATTAGATGACGTCAACGCCGTTCTGAAAGCACCAGTGAAAGATGTCACCAGAAGACTTGTTCAGTATCTTGAAGCTGGCCTTGAGGTTCATTATTTTGTTATATTTGGCGCCATCGGAGGCATGCGCATGGTGAAAAAATTGGTCAAATGGATTCTCTTTGATTCACCTTCTAGTGTTGCACAGTAGCTCAAGACCACAATTTCCACTCCAGACGCTCTGGAGGTAGATGCAAGCGGAGATCAAAACTCTCCATTATATATCCTATTCAGCCGACCGTTCCCCTACGGATGACCACAAATTCAAGCGGTTAGATCCATCCTTGAGAGGAAGACTAGGCTGTAAAAATACGTTAGTTCAAAACACTATTGCCGATATTGCTGGGTCCGAATGGTTTGGCTCTAAACCGAATGGAACCAAAATTTAGCAGAAAGATGGCGAAGGTGTGCTGATTTAAACAGGTACTAAATCGGTGAGAAAAATTCGGTTTCAGCCGAGTTGTGACAACTCAAACTCAAGTGTTGAAATCCGACATCGATTTTGCAACAACCTAATATGTATCCTTTTTGATATAAAATATATGAATGGATCTTGAAGAAAACCCTTGAATAATTTAGAAGGGAGAAACGCTTGATTTTGATGACATGACCGTGTAACTTTTCTCTTGCTTGCACTTAGCTCTCAGTCGCGAGCCCTGACCAGGTATAATAGAGTGGACCACAAAGGTTGAAATGACCTCAGATGAGGTACAGAACCATGTGTTGTCGTTTCTGGCGGCTGTGGCAACAGTGCCTATCGACTGTGGATGTTGGCTGTCGACATTCGCGATATTGGCGATTTGTCCATCGCCAGCGACATCGACGCAAGGTGCTACACCTCACGGAGAGCAGAGGAGGAGCCTAAGCTATTTACTCGATCAACTGGTTTTTGAAATCAGATAATCGAGATAGCCTAGTTTATTGGTATAGTTGAAAAGAGAAATATTCATCAAACAGTCCAATGCTTCAACTAATTCAAGGAAACTATTGTTCCAACTGTTCACACGTGTCCGTGTTTCGGGAGTTTGGAACCTTTTGATCTTCTAATTATTGAGCATTCGAACATTTTGAGAACAATGAAAAATTCACACTATACAGCTCAAGTGGGCCTGAAAAACATTTTAGCCTTCTAATATTTTCTACTAACATCAAAATCAGGAGGTCTAGCATCTCGTCTCAAAAACTGTATTGAGGGCGTGACCCCATTCGATCGTGGCTGAGGACAAGAACAGCACCATGGTACTTCTCAACTTCTTTCCCTTTCTCATTTCTCAATATGTTTGTCACATCCACAGTAATTGCCAGAAGCCCAAAATGGTGCCTGCATGAAATCGCGCTGGAGATAACAATATCATTTTTTATTTTGATAGTCACATAACAAACAACAGCTATCGCTGTGATTTCATTTCAAAAACGGACGAACTTGCCTGAGCATTCGTCGAAGATAATGTTGTGTGCTAGAAGATCATTGTGACAAAATGTAATTTCTTCATTAAGAGGCACAACAAGGGATTGGATCTCCTCCAAGTTATCACTGAGCTGACTTGCGAAATGAAGCAGACCCTGAAAATAACTTTTAAGTCAGCAAATTGTGTACTAGATGTTGCAGTTAAAATAATAAGTGCTTAGAAGGAACAGGTGCGGCATTGATGAAGATGCTAAGAGCCAACTATTGTATGTCATATCATTTCTTCTTGATCAACCAGAACAAATTTTTTATCGAATAAGTGCATGCCATCTTCTGATCGATCTTCTTTCTTATTTCACTCCTCTTCTATGGGCCTGGCTTCGTCTTTCGCAACCATGCGCGATAGGCTCAGAGCTCCTATCCAAGCTGCAGGCTTGCAACAATCCTCTTATGTAAAGACTGGTAAGGGTCCAGATTTTTCTGACGTCATACCACGAGAGTCTTGCGAAATCCTTTGTATCTTTTAAATTGCACTGCAGTGCATAGACAACGGTGGAGAGAGAGATCCTCAGACGTCGAACGAAAAACCGATTTATGGAGCGAGCTAGATCCTCGCGGGACCCGCACTTTCGAGATCCTTGCACAGTGAGTGATTCAAATCCTCAATGCGGTCTCGCAACCACCGGGTGAAATATTGCTAGCAAGACTTTCAGCCAGCACAATATACGGAGCGGGATAACCACTGCACAGTACCTCTTGGTCTTCGCTCGAGCCTTACGGCTACGCTACAGATCCGCTCTTTAGAGATCTGTGCACGAACTGACAACTCCTGAGGGACGGGCAGCGGTGGTGTCCTTCGCACCCTCTCACGTGTCACACTTTCCGCCCGAAAGCTCTGAGCGATTCTGCACCCACGGAATCAGTTCCAGTTGTACAATCAAGTGCATAGAGAAAATGCTTCATCACAGGTCATTGTGACATTTCCTGTGATTGATCAAACTTCCTGGATAATCCTGGATAACTCCTGACTTTCTCCCATTGCGCGGAGATTTACAAAGGGTACGGATGCACCGATGGGCGACAGGTGTGCCAAGGGCGAATAGTGGCACATACCGTTATGCCGATGGAGGAGTTCACAGGGGGACAATTATGAGCAACGCCAGGATACGGATCCATCGAAAGACAACGGGTCTGATGTGGCCTGAAAGTGTGGGGGACGCCAGGATACGGTGGGTTCGCTGTGGCCCAATTGCGAGGAGTGCCAAAACACAAGCACACCGATGGACGATGGGTCTGCTGTGGTCCAAGAGTTTGGGAAACACCAGGACACACGTCCACTAATGGACAATGAGTCTGCTGTGTCCTAAAAGTTGAGGGAACTCCATAGAATAAAGGTTGACGTCAGGATACGGGTTCGCGGATGGAGGACGAATCCGCTGTGGCCGAGGCGTGAGGAACGTCAGGATACCGGCCCCGATAGCACATAGGTCTTCTGTGGCTTAAAAGTTGAGGGAACTCCAGGATACGGATCCATCAAAGGGGATGGGTCTGCAGTGGCCTAAAAGTTAAGGGAACTGCTAAATACTTTTTCGCGGGCATAGGAGAGGTCCGATGTGGCCCATGTATAAGGAACACCAGACTACGGCTTCACCGATGGGTCGCTGTGGCCCAAAGTTGTGGGAATGCCAGTATACGGTTATGCAGATGGAGTGGGAGCCCGCTGTGGCCCACTTATTAGGAACGCCAGGATACGGGTTCGCGGATGAAGGACGAGTCCGCTGTGGCCGAGGCGTGACTAACTCCAGGATACGGGCCTCCGATGGCACATAGGTCTGATGTGGTTTAAAAAGTGGGGTGGGGGGGGGGGGGGGGGAGAG
>KN726134.1:57340-82766 GCA_000816745.1 Ancylostoma duodenale
AGAGAGAGAGAGAGGAGGAGGAGGGAGGGAGGAGAGAGAGAGAGAGAGAGAGAGAGAGGGACCCAAAGTTAACTCAAATGCGAGTCGGCTGCATTTTTTTGTGTCGTAGAGCTAAACACAATAGATAAAAGTTGTCGCAGTCTGGGCATTTGTTGTCATAATGTTAGGGGTCAGTGATTCATATTGCACTAAGCACACTCGTCTCAACTAAATCCTCTCTATAGGAGCACCACAATACGTGAAAAGATCGGTCATACTACTCGTTTCGGTTATTATTTGACAGGCATGTTCACTGTTTGGTTCTAAATACAACTGGTTTTAATTCAAGCACATTAAAGCCACACCCTTGATTCCAAAGTGCACTTCTCCCTCAGCTCTGCAATTCCTGCATAGTTTTGCATAGTGTACTAGCGCAGGATGGAATACAGCAATATTCGAGATCCAAACAGCTATTGTATCAGTAAAACGAAATGGAACAATCACTGCATGGATAAAAACGGTGGCAAGAGCAGTGGAACAGGAATTTCATATCACAGTGATGTATGGTATGAGCAGACGGGGGCATTGTCAATTACCGACGAGCTAGCAAATGTCGATAAGCGTATCAACACGGAAGGTTATCGACTCGCATTCGCATGAACAAACGTGAATTGGGAGGAGATCGATAAATATCCATCTGCTAATGCATTCCATAACACGAACGGGTTCAGTGCCTTGAAAACAAAGTTTGGCGAACAGTGACCCTCTCGTACAGTCGATCGCTGGCAGAAAGCGAAAAAACCGCTAGGATTTGGAAGCTAAGCAGTACGAAACTTATATGCACTATGCATGATACCGCTTAGTTCTTTTTGCACTAAATCCAAGGGTTCCACTCCGTGATAACACAGGCCTTTCACTCTTTTCAGTCTAATCCCTGGGTCTTGTCAGGATTCCGTTCGTCAACATGACGTCATATCAGTGGCCACATTATTCAGAACATCTCATTGTTTACTTCAATCAACACCATTTACCCTGGGGTTTTGGGAAACCTCTTGAAACTTCAATGAAACTACGGGTAAGAGGTCACAAGACTACTATGTGTTACCTATGTATAATATGTGTGATTATTTATATGAGATCGTGGTCACCTTTTTACTTCCATCATCAGCACTGGAAATGGTTACACACTCCCACGTGATTGTTGCTCAACCACAAGAATCTACGTAAACAAAAATAGCATTGGCGGTCAAAGAGGAAGGAATGCACAGCAGACTCCCCAAAAATGGAGAAATTTCCCTGATATATGGTTTCACCCAGCGCGACAGCACATTTTTAAACTGGCACAGAAAGATGGTTAAATTGCAATTGTCCATTCAAGCAAAAAGTTGGTGACAATTACAGGAAGTCCGTCATGTTTCTGGAGAAATATAGTAAGCTCTTCTTATTAAGGAAGGATACCTGGTGGCTCCGGCAGTACATATAGTAGCATGCTTGAAGATCGCGGGAAACTTTCTTAATCTAGGGAAGTTTTTGAAGAGCTGATCAATTTTGATTAGCTGATGAAGATCGCGGGAAACTTTCTTAATCTAGGGAAGTTTTCGAAGAGCTGATCAATTTTGATTAGCTGATGAGTTGAAAATAAATGCCACTCTCATCTTCAGCAGATTATGACGTGGAAGTCAGTGTTGGCCGGCCTGAACAGGCCGGAATTATGCCATGCAGCTCTTCACAGAGGACTCCCCAGAAGAGAAGGTAAGTGGATTCGAGATCAGCATCAAAAATGCACAAGGTGGTTTACATTTCATTACAAGTCGTCGGACACCCCCTCACCCCACGTTGTTCGCCGAAAAGGCTGTAGAAAAAAATTACGAACTTATCTCTGTGTAGACGTGATTGGCGACGGAGTCGTGGCAGTTTACGAGTTCCTTGAAATACTTGATGATAACGGCAGAAATTGGGCGATGGTCGATGGCACATGGACGAAAAACGCTGCCGTGAATCTCAAGCTTCTACTTTCCTAGAAGCGTAAATTAAGAGAGATTTTCAAATGGTCAGGGAATATTTCGATGAGTGTCAGGCTTCACCACCATAATTGTGAAAGTGCAAACAAAAATGTTGCTGTTTATTTCGACAGGTTCGCTGCAATGTTCCAGGTACACAGAGCAATATGCAGATAGTCGAGTGCATATTAATGCTAAGAAGACAGCATTTCCTGCGACTCGAAAAGTTTGCAGAAGGCATGAAGCAGGATCCCAGCACGAACTCTGCTTCAGCTGCACGATCGCTCTCGTCTTTCTGGTATCTATTAGGTTGCGAATGTAAGATTTTCCAAATGTCCGCTGCTTTCTGTGTTGGAAACACTGGACGTATACACACTCATTTTAAATGAGTAATTATAGCTCATAAAATTTTCTTCTTCATGTTACGCAACTTTGAATCAACGAAGTCAGCAAAGGAATCGCTCTGAAAATGTCGTATCGCACTTGGGAGATATCTGGCCTGCCAGTCAGCCACACGTGCAGGAACGACCATTCGGACATAAGTAACCGAACCAAAATCGGGGATTCCAATCGTACCGTAATCGTAATCCTATTTTTCGATTTGGATTAGGAAGTGCTTCCAACGACCGCCCGCTTTACAACCGGGTCCTGACACTATCAGACTGCTATTCTGACCGAGTCAAATTGGAAGAACCAACAGCTCTCCATAGGGTACTCCGCAATTGCGAAGACTTTCCAAAACATTCGTATGTTTGAATTTTGTACATTCATTGGAAAGAAAGTTCGTAAATTCTGTTTTGAATACATTGATTTCTCGCTCAACACTGAATAGAATCTACCACCACATCTCAGGAATCCTCATATCACTTCCGAGGAAAGGAACTGAAGAATTCAGAATAGGCGCCTACAATGGCGCGGAGGCAGTTTCTTCCCAGATATTCGTACGTTTGTGGAGGTCTAGAGAATCAAACGTCTTATGAGAGTAAAATGAGGTCTTGTTCTCGCATGAATATCATGACGAGAAATCCACATGAATGAATTTCGAAAGTAACAATCACAAGAAAACGGACAGGGGGACAAGGCTTGAAGGGCAAAATCAGTCCAAAAACATCTGTTAGACTTCTCTTTCAGTGTTTAGGTTGGAGAGTAGAGCTTACTATTCTTACAAAACTCCTGTTGAGTCTCCAAGAGCAAATTCTGCCATTGTACAGTCAATTATGGTGATTCGTTTTGATATATGTGCATGCTGAAAGCGCGGCGAATTTTGGCTCATCCTCAACTGATCTTGGATTTCATACCCATGGTCATACGTAGGTACGATAACCTCGCGTCTCAACCCACCATCGCACAGAAAGTCCCATATTTTGTTCCGGAAAGGCAGCAATACATGGAACGCGCAGTTGTGGATCAAATTCTACGTACAAAACGGTGTTAGGAAACATGAAGCTCAGTAGCTGTCGGCGAATATGGGTTGAGAAAAACTGTTGAGATTATAGGCATTAGATTGCCTGAAATCTGGGCTTTGGCCTGGGTTATCACCTTCAACTCAGGAAAGTAAGTGTTGCACAGTTGCCGTATGGGATAGCAATGAAATGTTACACTAGATGGTATTGGAACGACAGAAATGCAGCTAAGAATAACTGAGAAATCTCCCAAAACGTTAAAACCACGATATCTGTTGTCGGCTGAACTCGGAATAAAATTCTGAGCAGAATGATATATAATTCTCGGTAGTTTCATTCACTCCCGACGGAAAATCGAGGGTGAGACAGATGCCCCGTCCGTCCCACCCTCGCGTCGGGCGCGCTCTCATATCGCGTGCTCTCTCGCTAACCCTCCTGAGCTACACGGGGCATTTGTCTAGGGCGGCTTTTTTCAGCCCAGCATGAAAGGAAGTACCAAGTGTTATACACCATTCTACTCGTAATCGCACGAGCTCGGCAGCTGAGAACTACGCAACACCTGATTTTGCGAAATGAAAGATATTTAGCAGAAAAACGTCTTTAAACATGGCCTGCTTTCTGGGCCGGTTTCAGACAAAGACACTTGCTTTTATAACTGCTGTATGCGTGAGGATGTCAGCAATTAAATAGACAACTGCGCAACTCACGGTTTCTGAAAATTGCTGGAAAATTTTAAAGGACGCAAATCCCCCGTCCAGATTTCAAAAAAATTGATTTCTTCTGTGGAGTGGATTCTTAGTGAAAATGGTCGGTCTTGGTGTTGTTCTATAGGAAATTCTATGGACTTCCGCCTTTGAATGTGAGATAGCAGGGGCTTTATTTTCTTGTACTCTGTGAACTCCAATCTTTTGGAACAACCCTCACTTTCTTGACCCAGACAACCTTCTCTTTTTTGACCCCTGTCTCACCACTATCGTACCTATGCCCATGGTAGGTGGTCTTTGGCAATCGTTTGGATGTTTTTCTGTTCCCCACTCCCTGTACTTTTCCATGTACCGGTAGTACAATACAGCCCATAACCGTTTTTTGCATGCCATGACTTCTTTAGAAGTGAAAATTTTGGAAATCCAAGCTCATATTCGGAGTCCTTATCCAATTACAAGTCGAACAAGATGGAAAACTTGCCATCTTTCCATTTAAATGGATTTTTCCTTTAAAAAAAGGTGAAAATTCTGAAGTCACTCATCTACATATGTATGCAGAAGTTTTTGCGAAATTTCACACGTGAGCGTAACCCTTGCTTTTTGACTACACAAACAATGTATATAAGGGATAGAACCAAGGTTGACTGCCGGCCCTGCCATTTCCGAAATCCATTGAATAATGTATTGCTCTGGAAGGATCTGCACGACCGCACAGATGAACAACAGAAGTTGAGATACGAGTCGAGATAAGTTGAAAAATGCGCATCGCACCCTTGTCTCCGTAATTTTGGTTCACTATGTATACATATTCAATTGAGTTTTTGAATTACTATGGTGATAAATTGATAATGAGCTTAGTCAATGAACACCCATGCTCGAATCTCCGATGCCAACTGGAAGAACAAATCATCTCGCACTTGTAGATAGATGTAAACTTCGGTATTCTCTTATTTTTATATCAGAAAAAAAAAGTAGAAAGCGACCGTCGTATGTAAGCACGCAGTTGCGAAAAAATGTCACCATTACCCAACGCTTTCTATTTCTTACCAGAAATCGTAGCTTTCCTTGTTTTAGGGCGAACGACAGACCTTTTTGCTTGGTATCCAATCACTTGCGGTTTGAGCTCATGTGCTGTCTGGCTAGAACCCCCTAGGACAAGGTGGCTAGACGACTTTGCTCGATTTGCTGGAGTAAATACCAAATCTGTGGCTGGAAGAGGGACCATCTGTTCAATGGTGCCGGTTCTTCAAGATTCTTCGCACGAAAAACTAGGCATACATTACTCGTATATGTGCGATAAAGAATAAATAATTGTAATTGCAATCGTAATCGTAGCTATCAGAGAGAATTTGGTATCTGCTGAGCTGACAGGAGCTCTTATTCTCTCAGAAGAAAACAATCTGATCAGTCTCCAACTTTTTGTTACTCATGTACAGACTCTGACATTGCGTTCCTGGTAAAATACAAGAGAGTAGTTTGATTCGTTGTGCTGAACTCTTGTCAAGCGAGCATGCTATACCTCTCCTCCCAGCATTTGGGTCACGTAGACCAGTCACTCGTGCAGAGAAAATGATATCAGCACTATCCTCTGGTCGCGAACACTGCGCAACGGAACGCCGGTTAAAAATAGAGAGCTCGCTTCATGCGCCACATACAGTAGCGAGCAAAAAGATTGCAACTTTTGGTTTTTCGTCTATAACTTCCTTGAAGGCGTATAGAGGTTCAGATTTTTATGGGA
Source organism: Ancylostoma duodenale (assembly GCA_000816745.1). Taxonomy (NCBI): domain Eukaryota; kingdom Metazoa; phylum Nematoda; class Chromadorea; order Rhabditida; family Ancylostomatidae; genus Ancylostoma; species Ancylostoma duodenale. The sequence continues at coordinate 63,165 of KN726134.1, forward strand.
GTTGTAAATACTAGTGGAGATAGAAAAAAGCTAGAGCCGCCTTATTCCACAAACTTCCTGTTTTTTAGGAAAAATTTATTTCGCAGAGGTCGAAATCTGTAATTTGGTACCACTCGCAACGTCTCACAACATGACGTCTATCGTTAGTATTTACCACGCATAGGTTCCTTGGTGCAGAATCAACCCGTATACGCTGGGAAATGCGCATGCTTACACCACTGGTTGACATCTGCGAAGACTATTTGAGGTTGATGCAGCAGTGATCTTCGATGAATGTTTGTGTCAGCTTGGCTCCTTCTTCCAGCTTTGTTTAAAAGGGATAGGTGCTGCTGACGTTTCTATAAGTTTAGTTACAGGTATTCGGCTTTGATGCAATTTATTGCTTCCTTGGAGTTCCAACATACTCCGGCTGCTTGCAATCCAGCCAATTGTGCACATCACTGGAAATAAGTTTTGGAATTTTTTCTGTCACAAAGAGGAACAAACTTGAAGGATAGCAGGGGTTACCAAGGTGCTCCAAGATTCCTGAATTATTACCATGTACATGACGATTCATGCTGCTTCGAATTTATCGAAACAGGACTGCTTGAAGTGAGGAGTGCTGGTCACTAACACGAGTGCGTGAGCCCCCTTGCTCCGAATACGAATTTTCACAGTTAATTTGGAGTGTTTCATTTTGAAAATGTTTCGTTTAGTTTCCTTCATTCAAATCAAGCTGAATTAGCCAGTGTTCGGTGTGCCAGGTTACAGTGTCCCACTTCAGTGGTGTCTCGAAGAATTCAATGCATCTTTGCAAGCCCTAGCTTATCAAATCCAAGGCGGCATGAACCGTCATGTGCACGGGAACATTCCAAGAATTATGTGGCATCTTTACCACTCATGGGGTCTTTCAGGTGTCTTCCTCTCAGAGACAGAAAAAATTCCGAAGCTTATTTCTCGTGATGTGCACAATTGGCTACACTACAAGCAGCCGAAATATGTCGGAACTCTGAGGGAGCAATGAACTGCTTTAAAGCCGAACACCCGTAACTAAACTTATAGAAACGTCAGCAGCACCTAGCCCTTTTGAACAGGGCTAATAGAAGGAGCGATGCTGACAGAAACATTCATAGAGGATCACTGCTGCATCAACCTCAAATAGTCTTCGCAGATTTCAACCAGTGGTGTACGCGTGCACATTTTCTAGCGCATGCGGGTTGATTCTGCACCAGGGAACCTATGCGTAATCAGATACTAACGATAGACGTCATTTTGTGAGACATTGCGAATGGTACCAAATTACAGATTTCTACCTCTGCGAAATAAATTTTTCTTAAAAAAACAGGAAGCTTGTGGAATGAGGCGATTCTAGATTTTTTCGGTCTCCATTAGTATTTACAACTCCCGTAAAAATCTGATCCTCCATGCTCTACTTTGAACGGAATTACAGACGAAAAACCAAAAGTTGCAATCTTTTTGCTCGATACTGTAGCTCAGATTAACATTGTTAGATTACCCTGGTGAAGGAATGGTCACAACGCTGAATTCGACTCACTGACATCTTTCAGGAGGAGAATCGTTCTTTGCCGGAGAAACGTCACCCATGTCGATTGTGGATGTATTCCGGATTGAGGCGTTTTATTGTCATTTTAAGAATAAATTTTGTTTGACTACAGAACCTGCTCTTCCATTGGACCACCACAAAGGCAGTGCCCCACCTGATGTGCTGGAGCTATTAAAGCTATCAATGAATTTCAGATCTTCTTGATATGCTGATTGCGGCTATATACATAAAAATGCTTTGAAATGGCTAAAAGGAAGGTCATCGACTAAACGTGGAGTTTTCTGCGGATCGGTGACTCAGACATAATGTCGGAAGGAGCGCAGCAGAAAGAGATCGCACTCATGTGGTTAAGAAGCGAGAGACGCAGAGATAAAAATTTTCGGAAGGACTAGATTTATGTGGGGAACGATTCGGAAGGACCGCAGCAGAAAACCGGAAGGAGCGCAGCAGAATGCAGGAGAGAGAATGAACATTGTCATACCCTTCTTATGTACGGAGCTCAGTTTTGTTGCGACCAACAAGAATTCAGTGTTGTCGAACTTCAGGTGGGAAGTAGGCTATATGAGTATATCGGGCCGTGAAGCCACTGACCCTCAGCGAGGTTGTCATTTTTGCTTGTGGGTACCGCCGCGTTGTGGTCCCACGGGATTGAACTGCCTGTGTAACGTACTTCTGTGGAACTGGCGCGCACACCACCGTAGTCATTCGGAGGGTCCGCAGCAGCTATTCGGAAGGACTCCAGCAGCTATTCGGAAGGACCGTAGCAGCTACTCGGAAGAAATGCAGCAGGAAACTGGAAGGACCGCAAGTCACCTGTCGGTTCTTCCGGTTTTCTGCTGCGGTCCCTCCGAAAAATTGTCTGAGGAGTGACCCCTAACACGGGAATATCATCGTAAAATCACACTGCAACATAGTCAACGCGTTTGGAAAAGATGTCATCAATACAAACTAGTACCAGAGATAGTTTCAACCTTTTCGTAGTAATAATCAAAGCCTTGAAAACGATTTATGGGCTCGGAACCGCCGTGTGGCACACGATGCAGTACTGAAAAGAGCGGAATAGAACAGAATCTTTGCAAAGCAGCGGTAGGATTGCCTGTGAAGATCACGAGGATGATTGAAGGTTGTGGTATTTGACTCAAAGCATGGTACTTCTTTTTTATGCTGCTACTCACATGGAAAGACCCATCAATTATTGAGCCTCCAATTCGTTGTTATTTCTGGAAACCTCCATTTATCACAAAGTAAATGAACCCCAGAAAATACGAGAATCACTTGAATGCTTTCCGGAATTCATGCCGATACAAGTAATCAGTCCAACACCAATTTGCCCATCACCATAGGTGCATGAGAGCATGCACCAATCCAATTCTCCTTCATCATGCCAAGAATGACACTTTTTTGCAGTTGAATAAGAGAATGATGTTTACTGAAATGCCATATTGGCTGAGCAAATGAGAGCAACTCAAGTTAGTACCGAATTCAGATATTCCTATGGGAAAGGTGAAGCAGACTCTGCAGTGAAATATAAAAGGTTAAGTTTATTAGAAGCTGTCGAATCCGGGACCTTCATGCATTACTGAGAATATCCACGGCAAACGTGTTAACGCTCCCAAATTTAGGCTTTATCTGGCACCCATCAACATGTTCAATAATCATGATCAACGCACTTACTCTGAGTAATCTCAATGATGCATCCGAGCCCAGAGCCTGTATGCATCATTAGGATTACCCAGGGTAAATATGCTGGCGCCCGTGTTGTCGATTTGTGAATCTGTGTGGTGTTAACAAGTTTACCCTGGGTAATCTCGGTGATGCATCAGGGTCCAGGCCTAATGACTACAATAGAATTTGCCGTCACCTTGTGGAGAAAACGACAACAAAATCCTTCACGACAACGGCCATGCAAATATTGCGAATATCATCATTTAAAAAAAAAAGACGAGAGAGATGGCCCTGTCTGAGCTGCCGCATTGCTCAGAGATGACACAATCAGATTATCACATGTTCGTGTCAATGCATCATCATTTTCCTGCTGAAAAATCAACATGTAACTTTGCTGAAGTCGAAATCTGAATAATTACTTTTCGACAGGCAGTGTGACAAAGTTTTTGATGGTGCATTTGTTCCCCTTGTGGTAGAAGTGGAACGGTCACTGACCAAGGTGGAGAATATCGCTTGGATAAAGCATTTGATATGCTGCCACTGCATTAACTGTTCTTCAGTTTACTCTTCACTCAAACGAGTACTGGTAATTTGCCAACCCTATAAGCAGAGACGGCGTCAGTCCGCAGTGACTCCGAAAGCATGCCTCCAGGCTCACTGACGCACCATCTCGTTTTCCGTTACAGCGCCGCATTCCGTTCGTGTCTCGCTATTTCCGGTCCAATTGCGTAACTGCGAGAAATTTATTAATCTACTGGTATAATACCATGATGGCTTCTTTGCTTCTATCTTACCCCTTCCTACACGTAATGCTACTACTGTATTGGGCTGGTGCAAAAGTTTTGTTGGTTCTTTTTTGAAAATCCTTAAATCGTCTTAGTTTTTGTTTAACAACTGGATATGGTAATGGACTTGTATCATAAATCCTGCTCTATTTCGCCGCTGGTACAGGTGGTGTCCTTTGCAGTTAGAAGGCAAGGAATACCCAAAAATCCACAGACACCGCATTTTCAATTTTCCATTTTTCGCGTGATTTTCCAATAACACCTCAAGCAATTTGGTTCGAAACATCTTCTTTGTATTCAGGCTGGAGGTCGCTATCGGCTCCACTGTCGAGCACTGGCTTAACTGCTTCCATTCTGCAATATTCTTGCGTCTCGAAGCTTATATCGTATTTCAGTATATTTCCAAAGTTGAGACTCCACGATGAGATCCACTTTATTAGGCTAGCTTTCAGTGTGGTAACGCCTTCTTCAAGCCTACAACACAGAATACATAGTATATTTAGGAGGAGAACAGCAGGCAGATTTAGAGCAAGAACGCCCTCACCAAGTAGCTGTTAAGAAGCAACTAAGACTGCCTCAAATGGAAAAGAATATCTTACGAAATCAATCTCAATGCTCCGAGCTGTTCACACTTGCTGTTGATTTCCGGTGTTCGTCTTCGTATCTCCACCGCTTCCATCATTTTTCGTTCCAATGGATTTTCGAGAAAACGGTGAAGAATCGTAACATCGAATTCTGGTGCGCGTCCTCGGGTGTGAACGAGAGTCCATGTCTTGAGAAACTACTCGAAGGGTAGGAACTTGGGTTCTGGAGAGCCCTGCGGGGCTCAGCGAAGCGTTTATGCAGTGGCCGCGAGCTCTCGCCGACGTACTTTTGTCCACACCCTCGACAAGTAATTAGATAAACAGTTCCTTTTAACTCGCATATTTTCGTGTCCACACAATATCTGCAGTGCAATATCTCCCATTTTAGTGAAGTCACAAGCACGTTTTGGAGAATTTTCTTTGCTTTTTTCTGGAATTCTTGTTAGACGATCTCATCCGTGCTGCCAATTCGAATCAGTACACTCAGCATTACCTATAGCTGCAGTTTGGTCCAAAAGGTCGAAGTCGCTTCACTAGAGAAACGCTCGAGATTGCTAGGAGCTCATTTTCTGCGCGGCTGAAATCGGCCAAAATTCGCTCCCAGGACCTGCCTTAAATTTCGATAAATTTGCTGGTAAGAGGTTCACCACTCATCACTTTCTTCGGGAATTTTTTTCGTTTGCCTGTCACATTCCCCAGCTTCAAAAGATCTTGCTCTTCAAGAAAAAGCACGCCAAACATTACCACAGAAAAATGGCACTTTCCCATTCACCGCTTCGCAGTTTCCCGTGTTATAAACGTAGGGCGCCGGGGGCATGCTCACAAAATGAACAGTGGTCTCTATTAATTATCGAAACTATACCTGTCAAGGTAAGAGTTTGACAAAGTTGTGGAAAAATGAAGCCGACGAAGAAAAGACGACAAAACTTTTGCACCAACATAACATTTTTTTAGAATTTTTTCGACACGTCAACAAGTAATGCAGACCAACTTGCTCTCTCCACAACTTTGGTATGGGTCTCACTTTTACTGATAAGTACATAGAGAGGTATATAGTTTGGCCCAAACGTGAGGAGAGTTGAGTATTCCTGCATTTCGCCTGTTTTCTTTTCATCATCTCCCATTTCTGCGCACGTTCACGCGTTCTTCTTCTCTGTGACATCTCTCCAATTATCTTCCCCCGATGTTAAATTATATCTCTTTGGTTTTTCTTACCGTTTTTTTACCGGTCGTGGTGCGAAACGGAAACTAGAAAAATTTTGTAATGTTCCTTTTTCCTTTCTTTTTTTAACACCCCCCCCCCCCAAGTCTTCGTACTTGATTTTGGTAGTTTGGAGTTTTGGGAGATCTAGAAGTGAAATAGCGCAAAACACAAAGGAATCCACGAAATCTGAAGGTTGGTTTCCTTGCTTCTTCTTATCGCGCTCCACTGGCACTCGTGGGTCCCGCCACGCGAGCGCCACACGCGCTTGTACGAGTGGCCGCGGCCTGTGCTCGCTGGCCCATGCAAGGCAGTTTTGCTCGCGCAGGACAGCTGTGTTCACGATTGCGATTCGGATTCCTCAGCAGGTAAGTCGCGATTCTTTGTGTTCGTCGAACATTTGCGAGTGCTGACAATGTGTGTAACTATGGGTGGCTTAAGTCAGGGTCGAGGATTTCGACGGGTGCTGTCTTTAGAATTTGGTAGTTTATTATCTGTTCCCTAGGTCTCTACAGTGAATGCCGATAGATGTGCACTTTTCACAAACTCGGGAAGCACGCGGCTGGACCGCGTCGCTCGCGCTGGAATCGCCTCCGTAATACCAGAGCTTGAGGGTTTCTTGATAGTTTTTCATCGTATTTGTTGTCAACTGTCAAGAAAACTAACCAACCAATAACGAAAAACTGTGATTTGCTATCACAGCGACGATTCCAGCGCGGTGGCAGCTCGGTGAGGCGGTGCTTCCTCACTCAAACCGATGTGGGCTGTATATTATGTCTAAAATGCACAATAATATATATGAGCTCTGCTTCCGAGGATCAGAAACAAGCGCGAACGGTGACCGATGAGTTCGCGGTCGTTATCGCGCTATTTAGCCAATCCGTGTACCCACTTTCACTGGTCGACACGCCCATGATGACTAACCGGTGCGTTCGGTGGGAGTTCGTGAGTAAATCCTGGAGTCGGGCAGCAAATCAGGAGAGATCAAGAATTGGTGCGGTCGACGACCAGTCGTAGCGAAAACGGTGCGAGTTTTGCCGTGGCGCTGACCGTGTGCAGACCCGCCTTGCACGCACTCCTTAGTCACCACGACCATACACGGTACGTCTTGTCCGCGTATAAGCGCCAGCCATGGTCTCATCAATCATTCGGCTAATGAATGAGCGTCTAAGCTATTATTCATTGACGTTATTAATGCAACACTTCGATGTGTTCGTCTTATGCATTGAACGGTTCCACTCAGACTGTGTTCCGTCCGCCATTTTTGTTCTAGTCACCTTCCACGCTGTCACTTGGCAGTTTATTGCACATTTCAGCTATTCGAAGACGTTGCGGCTGCTTGTTTCAGTGAATTAGACTTAATTCTCCAAAATAGCATGCACTCACTCAAAGGCAGTAACCGCGGCAATTTTCGATCAATACTTACGCTGGCCTCCTTGATATGTTCTGCGCTCTCTTTGATTTATCATCACCCGTTTCGACTACATATGTGTGTATGTGTTAGCTCATATCTGTTATCTTTTATCGTCATTTCGAAGGAAATTAGTTCAGCAATGTATTAACGTTATTTTTGGGTGATTTTTAGCTTGCTGTGCACTCTGTTTTTCGTTTTCTTGCGCTAACTTTTTTGCTTTTTGCTTACAATCTTATTGGAAGGCTTCGTCACGTGTTCAACTTTTTTTGCACTTTCTTTCACATGTGAACTTATCGATTTTCTTCGAATACTGGCGAACTCATCGCTGCAACTATCTTGTCCGTCAATTATAAATTTTCAACTTTACAGGCACAATGTCGATCTCCACGATTAGGCGGCAAGTAAAAAATGTCGCCTATAATTTTTCTGATGCCCAAGTAAAAGTTAGAGAGGCCACATGGTTAGTGATAAAACTAATTGTCATCATTTTATGAAATGTTACAGTCTTTAGCACGGCTTTGTTTCAGCAACGATCCTTGGGGCCCTTCCACAGCTTTGATGTCTGAAATATCTGACCTCACCAACAATCCGATGGTAAGTGGATTTCTTCATCCTCTTCTTAGTTTCTTTTTCTGTATATTTAATTGTTGTTTCAGGCTTTCACAGAAGTAATGTCTATTATCTGGAAGAGGCTGAACGATTCAGGGAAAAATTGGCGTCACGTGTATAAAAGTCTAGTGCTACTTGATTTCTTGATCAAATGTGGGAACGATAAGGTACTGTTGGTTTTCTGTTTTTAATTAATGCCGCGCTCATGATCTTGAACTAGATGGTGAGCGTGTCTTTCTTTTCTCGATTTTTATTGTGGTGGAACAATGAAATTACGAAAAGTTCATCTGTTTCTGAGATTGAACATTAATTGGGCCATTACCATCGCAAAGCTTATATATAGTGGCAGTTCATACAATAACTTCATTTAATTTCATTTGGCTTTTCATTTCATTTTTAAACCTAATCAAGAATCACCTGGGAATGGGATTTTCCTGCGGAGCCAAGTTAGTGTTTGTCTAGTTGCTTTCATTCACTGCCTGGTTATGTCATTTTGTTGCTTGTTTCTTTCTTTTTCCAGCTTTATCTTTTCAATCCCTTTAGTTAACAAGAGCATAAAGCTGTTTCCATGGGAACTGTTTGAAAGGATGTTTGCACTGAAAGTGAACGTCTTGTATGCCTTACAATTCTGCCCTTTTTCCATAAACGATTCGATGTAATCGATGAAATCGATAATTGGTAGCAATGGAGAGCAAACGCACTAAGAGTGCTAATCTTCAATGAAATCGATGATTGGTAGAAATGAAGAACACAGGTACTAGGAGTGCTTAACCATTTTAAACTCTAAGAAGAACAGGTAGAAATCGTGTTCCGGTCGGGATTTCTTCCGTACGGGATGGAGAAGTTTTATTGAGGCATGACACTTTTGCTGTGGTAGAAAATTGGAAACAGTCGATTCGGGCACCTGGCTTGCTCATGTTGGAGTATGTTAGGTGGGGAAGCAAGTTCTGTCCACAGGTGTAGGACTTCTTTTTTGGCATGAAACTGTTCTTCTTTTGGAGCAGATTGTGCAGAATTTTCTCGAGAACGCTTTGATACACTACTTGCACTTATTCGCTACGCTATGGCGCTGTAAAAAGAGGTCAAAAGAAACTTGCTGCTTAACTAGTCTGAATTGGAACGCGACTCATACGGCCGCCGACATCTCTCGCTCCAAAGGGTGTCGAGTGGTTTCAGAGCGGGCAGTCCGACGGCGATTTGCCACGCTTAGTGGTGCATACTTTGTGTTGTTGAACAGTTCCAATTAGTTCCGCTCAATAAGCTCGGTATTTCTCCTCTGTGTACAGAACTCAGTCACCCACCTAATATCTGAGTGCACCACATGGGCGGCCGGGAACAACGCAGCATTGGTGGGGTCGGTGGCCAGAAAAGCTGAACTTACGAGCTGCGAGGTCATAGGGTCGTAATTGCAGACGAAATCACTCCATCGGCCCTCTCTGAGCTAATAGACTATAAATGGGGGCACGTTATTGTGTTAGACCTAATACTAAAGATGTGAACAAAACAAACTGTAAAACGAAAGTGAGGATGCAGAGCTTGAATTAAATTTTGACTTTTTGCCAATTAATGGGCCAAAGCCTGTTACTACCACTAAGATTTCAACACCATTCCGTTTTCACAATTTTCGCGTAAATGATTCTTAATGTTAACAATCTTCAGGTGTCGCAGCAGTGTCGCGAAAATATATTTACTATTGAGACATTGAAAGATTTCCAACATATTGAGGATAACAGAGATCAGGTTTGTCTCACGTATATCTCCTGAATATCTGCGCATTCTCAAGAATCTTTTTCAGGGTTTGAATATCCGTGAGAAGGCAAAACAAATAACTGCGTTGTTGACTGATGAAGAACGTCTGAAGAACGAACGAACGCGTTTTATGTTGACAAGAACAAAGTTAGTTTTGACTATTTTCTTCCACACTCAGTAGCATCCTTCATAATGTGGACTATTTTGAGAATTCCGTTCACGAGAAGTTGGGTCCCAGTTTATTCGGAAATGTTCTGCACCAAAAATCCCATCTTGTTCTGAGAGTAACATATTAGGAAACTTGGGTAGAAATGGTTAGTTCTGCCCTCTCTAAGCAATCTTCATCATGATTTATTTCTCGAGTTTCCCATCTGCTACTTGAAGATTCATTCGTCATTAATGAACTGTAGTTGTTCGATTGCGCTAATACAAGAAAAAAAAACCTAGTTTTTATTCATCCATATGGTGGGTCATGGATAACATTAGCCACATTCCTCTACGATTTGCCCCTGGGCCATTGGGGGCCCGGCGGGTCGTACGCAGGAAATAGCTTCCTGTTTCAACAGCGGCGCGCTGAATTATAGGGCAGGCAGTAAGTGGTGAGTCAGGTATGGCCGGCCACCTTTCACCCCATACGTGCGTATCTCATCCGCTGATATCACTTAGGCTACATTCAGGTAGCTTTAAACATAATTGTGGAAGGACCTTCTTCGTCATTACGCTCATAGTTAGACATTCAGCACACATGTTTTGGACCAAGCAGCTGATTCGAATCCTAGTCTTGTGATCAATATTCTAGTCCGCAGTCAAGATTTGCAAACATCACGAGATCTTTTCGACTGGGTCATGTGATGATGTCATGTACATATTTATTCACAGAATTGACCAGAGCATGCGTTACTGAACGATGCATGGTTGACCCAATGAAATTTGTTATACGGATGTGTGGCTACTCCATGTCATAGGAACAGTAACTTCAGCTTGCTTTTTTTTTCTTCGCAACAAGTGCATTGAAATGAAATCTAATCCATAAGTAAGTGAGAACACTGTGATTCTACTTGTTGAACTTTCGCTTTACATCTGGATATGTCTCTTCGGTTTGGTAACGCTCACGGAAATGCGGCGAGTACTTGTATTAGTGTAATTATAGTAAAAGTCTCTTAGAAGGACACTGTTTGGTTGTCACTACTTCTGTAATTTATTCATAGTTTGCTTTATTTGGAGTGGCTGAGAACCGTAACGCTGTTACCACATTCTACAAGTTGAATTTTATGAGTCGATCATATGTTGTCAGTAAAGGCAGCACACGCCGAAATTGTTGACTTGAAGTTAGAGCTGCTATGGCGAAATATATACAGCGCCCCTTTTTGCGTACAGGACGAATAAAAGAATTGGGACCCACCACTCCAATCTTTATCATATATGGGGCAGTCTTTATGCAGCAGTAGATGAGAATATGCTCTCAGTCTATAGAAGTTTTGTATTTTCCATATGGTTAAGCGCACGTGCCGGGATCCGCGAACGTCCAGCGGCCACGCATTCAAACGCTAGGAAAACAATGCTTCAAATTCCGCTGATTTCTCGCTTGTTGCGCGTCAGTTCACCATAGTTATGACTTCCGCCTCCCTCAAAACTCTGCAGTCCGACAAAATCTCAAAAACGAATATTTTTGCGGGTGCTAGCTTTGGGAAGATTTTTTGAAAATGTTTTACTGGTTAGTTTTTCTAATGGATTGATTTCATTGTTTTTGTTTCAGGTTCCGAGAAAACAGTGCGTTGGGTGGTGGATCGGAACGAAGGATTCAACGCTCTGAAACAGGCTCTGCTTTAGGTTAACTTTGCAGCGTTTTTTTCCGTAATACTGAACTGTCAAAATGATGTTGCTCAGGTTATTGTGTTGTCTTCCGCACATACAACTTGGGTACACGCTAGGGTGAAATGAATGAAAAATCCACGCACACTGGATATTGGATAGACTGTCACTTCTTCTCTTCAGCATTTGTCTCTCCCAGTCACACGGTCTGTTGTACGAGTTCACCTGCGATTTTGGCGTCTTCCTCAGTGATACGAAGTCCTTCAAATTCTGTTCTTACCTTATCTTTTCATCACTTTTTCGAAGCTCCTCTTGGCCGCTTGCCGGTGCCTTACACACTTAAAACTCGCCGAACAGAATGATTCTGATTTTTTGGCAGCAGTTGTCGAAATCACCTGAGGCGCTGTGAATGTGTCTTCTCTAGAAGCGGAGCAGTCTCTAGACCTTTTCTTCCCTCTTCGTTTAGAACATAATCTAGACAGGTTTCTCCACAACACCATCCGAGCATGCGCATCTCCACCACGTTCAGCTTTCCATCTTGGACCTTGATTAGTGGCCGCTCACTTTCATATTTGAGCTTCACTACGATACAGTAGACTTTGCCTCTTGAGTGCATTTGAGCATCTCTTGTCACAGAGGATGCCTGTCGACTCCTTCCATTTATTCCATGCTGATATGATCCTTTCTTGAATTGCTGCATCGATAGGCCTGTCTTCTCTCAGCGCACTACCCAGGTACCGGAACTTATTCATTTATCGAACTGCGTTGCTGCTCACGTTGCAGGTTCCACATGGTCGCTGCTGCTTAAAAACTCTGTTTCCTTCATGTTCTATTAGGTTGTTGCGAAATTAATTGCCGAAATGGACCCTTCAATTTAAGATGTTGTAACTCGGCTCAATCACAATCTTTTTCAACAACTTAGCAACCATTCAATTCAGCAAATCCTCCCCGACAATTCAATGAGTATTGCACCCCTCTACAACAAAAACTGAGGTCACAAGAATTCGCAAACTTTTGAAAGGCGGCTTCAGCATGCTCCAGACCAGCAATCTGCTGCTGTCGCAGGATTGTATCTGGAGCTCGGAAAAACGATACACAGTAGGGAAATGGTCTGAGGAATAAGGGCGTTAAGTGAGAACATCGATGCGTTACAGCATCAGTTTTTGCCGGATGAGTTTTGGAATGTGTGGCTTAGTGCTACCTTGGATCAGGGGAAAACCAGCTTTTGTTCACCACTGCCGACCACATCTATAGCAAATTTGCGGATCTCAGTTCGAAATTACAATACTAGGACTCTGCTCTCAACGTTTGACTAGGTTGTAGAAGGGTTCATTCAATCATACCTTTGCAGCAGCACCAAACTCCTGACACAACGTCCCTAGAGAGAAGATCTGGTTTGGGAATGATTAGAAGTGGAGAATCGTCTCCACTCATACCCATTCGCATTTCCTGTTGTAGTACAGAAACCGAGCTTTACCCGCAGTACTTACATGACCTAGAATTTAGTCGTTTTGGGACGAAGAGAAAAGATGTCACGCCAGGTAAGACGTTGGTCACCTGTCAGATCGTGTGGTGTTCACGTCCGCACCTTTCGTACCCTGTTGATTGAAGTGAGATGCATTGAAACTGTAGTATAGTGAGCGCCCACCCCTACTCTTATCGTCAGCATGGTAAGATCCGGTTTAGGTTCCACGGCTGTCCTCAACGCCTGATCGTCTAGCGACATCCCGCGACTACTACCATGGTTATATTTGAGTTTAAAATCGTAAAAAGAGAACTTCGCGAATTCCCAGCTCACTGTCCATTGGGAAGATGATTCCAAGCTTAAACAAATATAAGATTACCGCATTCCTCCGGCAAAGGGTGATCGAGTTTGAAGTCATCAAACATAACCACTCGAAAATCGCTTTGGCTCATCATTTGTTCGCGACTTCATAAAAATCCTCGGGAAGGAGATAGCCAGAATATTCAACCAGCATTTGAAAGAGGAAAGAGAGCCCTACAAGACAGTCACATAAGCTGGGCTGAAGTTGCTCAAATTGAACGAAGAGAAACGTTTAATTGAGAGTACCCCAAAACGGCAATTATTTTCGCAACAACCTGATATCTCAGTCCCGTCTTCATCAAAGTGGCTTGCCACCCCTGGACCTTACCCTTCAGCTCACACCTCGTATCCGCCCGTCATTAATGCGATGTAGTCAGCGCGAGGAAACGAGAATGTTTTTCCTTTTGACTTCTTTTTGTCCCGGTAGCTAGAACAAATATGAATGTTTTTCATATTTGTTGCAGAAACCTGTTGCAATCCCACAATTATTTCGAAGCTCGGTGTGTCTCCAAGTGTTGTATGAAAACAGACGTATTGCTAGTTGCGGAACAGATCTTTCTGTAATGAACTAAACTGTGAATACTACTCATATTACTATAGTGCTGTACGCATTCATTACAAAGACAGCATAAGCAGCCATTTAAAAAAAACGTTTCAGATCCAGAGATCGAAGATGCGCGCCCATCCTCAATTGGAGAAGAGGAAATGCAACTACAAATCGCCATTGCTCTGTCGAAGGAGGAGCATGAGAAGATTGATGAGATGATGAGGAGCGACGAAGTTCGTCTACAGGTAAATCATTCTGACTGTTTCAATATTTTTTCCTTACCTTTACATTTATTAAAGTGGACGACGTTTCTAAAAGTTCTGAGGTTTCTTGATTCATTCTTATGGGATTGAAGAAAAATTCGGATATTTTCATATGTAGCAGTACAACAATGAAACACTCTTTCCAAAATAAGTGAGTTCCTTGGGAAACTATTACTTCGGCGTGGACGAAGATAAATTAGGTATCAAAATGCTTCGAAAACGCAATCATAGATCCAGGAAGGTAGTTAGGTCTGACGACAGTTTTAAAGGAATAATCAGTCTTAATTTGATATAAAGATCTTTTTTAACTGCAGTTGGATTGTTTCCTTTATCTTGACCATGGACCATTGAACACAGACCCACTCCAAACATCGGTGCCTCATCAAAACATTCACGACAATGTGCGCAACCGATTCTAAACGCAACGCTGGTTGTACATGCTTCTCTAATATCATTTTTTGGGTGTTCACAATTCGAAAACTCCTCAATTGTTATATTTTGACCAATATAAGTGAGCCATACAGGCATTGGACAGAGGATTCTTTCCTTCACTGGCCCCGTGTTCGAAAAAGGTTCGCATCCAAAAAGTGGTCGGAACTTTGGTTCCGTAAGCTGCTGCATTCATGTCAATGGTCAGTTTAAATTTCTGGTAACAGAGAAGCGTAAGCTTCGGGATCAGGTGACGGTCGTTCGAAGAAGATGTGCGTTGGGATAGCTGACGAAAATGAAAACTAGAGAGGCATTACTTTGCGGTAACAGGCGATACAGGGCTATAAAAGTTGGCCCTAGCAGTTTTGGTGAGCTTGGTTAGCACTCTTCATAGGTGAGCTCTACCTGTGTGTGTATTTTTTCGCTTCCCAGCTAGATAGGAGACGTAGTAAAGTTCTTGCATGTTCCAAAATGGTCTCCATCTAAAAGGTAGTGTGACACTTACACATCAAGCATGGAGACTTATAGACAATTTTGGTTAAAAAGTTGTCTGCACATCTGTGGAAAAGCGTGATTCCTTGTCCACGCAAACCGATTTTGCCTGCGTTAATCTGCAAAATACCCAGTTTTACTAGGATTCGGGCAACTGGAAATAATCGGTTCTCAACTTCAGCTGCCGAGTTGGTGTGACATTTTATAGGTGCATACGGTCTTCCAGCAAGGGAAACTTGGGAACATAATTGAGTGGAACCAGGCTAGTAAACTAACGTTGACTTTCTGCGAATCCTAGCTTTAGTTCCTCAAGAAGCTAAGTCTGTTCGTTTGCTAATCAGGTTACCTAGGTGGATTCTCGTGGTTAGCGTTTAATGAATCACTACCCAGAGCACGTGGCCATCGTTTCTACCGATATAGGTTTGATGTCTGCTCTACTAGAGCCGGCCCGCCTTCAGAAAACAAGGCATGTCTTGATGACTACGATTTTAAAATACCAAATGTCTCCTGCAGAGGTTTCTGCACCGAATCATTTCTTCATGCAAGTTCCAGAAATATTGTATTGGTCTCGGCTGGGATTCATGAAACGATAACCAAGCAAACCAAGGATGGTTAGCGTGATTGGTTATCGTATTGACTACATAGTGCTGAAAGAATCAGACGGCAACGGTTGGTTTGCTAGCCTGGGTTTGCTTGGTTATCGTTTCATGAATCCTAGCCCTGGTGCATAACTATAAATACACTACATAGCATTTTTCCTAACACTTTAGCCTTTACTAAACTTATTAAATAAATTCTTATTATCAGCTGGCCCTCGAGGAGTCTCAGCGTGAAGCGGAACGAATGGCGAAAATGGAACCTAAAACTGTAAATAGCGGTCAGCTGACGCAGAGCGCACTGGATGATCTGCTTTCGCTGGGAGTTGGGGAGGTAAGATTAATTGTGGGGTTAATTGTTTGCTTTAAATTACATGGTGACCGAGTTCCATATACGTTCTGGTAGTTATCAGCGAATTAAGTGCACACACTCAAATGTCCTGTATTCTGTTTTGCTATTCCGATTTTGAGGCAGATCTCCGCTTTTTAGATTGTGACTAGCGAACAGCCTACGTCGTCTTCTAATGCGTGGGGAAATACGGGTCTGGTCGATCCTTGGGCAACTCCTGCTTCTCAGCCGCAAGCGGCTTCATCTAGCTTGTATCCAAGTGGTGAAAATTGATCTTCTTTTGGCGAACTTGGAATTCCCAGGGAAAACATTAAGAACACTGAACATTGTAAAATCTTCGCTTTTCAGGTCAATTAGTGAATAATGATCCCTGGCTTCCCTCTACTGGAGCACCTTTAATCACTCCTAGCACCAACACACAAGCTTCAGTCCAGCCAAAGCAATCGTCCAATGTGGATCCTTTCTCTGCTTGGGAACAACAACTCGATCAGACATCAAATGCTGAAGTGAGGATTTTTGAACGTATGACTTGGACTATCAGAGCCGTGTAAGAGCGTCAGGACTTAATGTGGGACTAAGGTTGCTTGATTCAAAGCGAGAGATTCTTCATCATCATCCCACCATATTTCATTCCTTTTTGCACTCTTCTAATCGAATGCAGGAAGTTCGGGACCTAGTTGGTTGTTTACCATTTATTGTTGATTGTATTGATTGATGTATGTGTGAAAGATAATTGACCCAGTGACTTTGTTTGAAACACGTTTATCAGCTCGTCAGTTATTAACAAGAGATGAAGTTGGAGCAGAATGATTTCTACCCATCTTGGTTGTGGTTTTTTTTTTCTTTGCCGTTTCAGCTGTAGTGGATGTTTTAAACGGGTTTCTGCAGCACTACCGCTACAATGGTGATCAACTTCATTATGAGTAGATTTCGTCGCTGTACACATCCTACTTTAGACTGCTCCATCTTCAACCGGTGCAAACTGTCCTACGACAAGTGGATCTCGAAAGACCCCAGAGAACTTCTTAGGGGAGAATAGCAATCTTGTAAATTTGGACAATCTTCTCGGTGTATCATCCTCCAATAACGCTAACTGTGAGTGTTTACTCTTACTTTTGCAAAAGTATCCTGTTTAGTGTTTCGGATTTGCACTTTCTTTCTTTGTTCAATGTAACTTACCTTTCCCTGGAGGGGAAAGCTTCCATGTTTGAGGTTAACAGTGGGCACAGTTCATACTTCTTTAAGCTTATTAGGGAAGTTCCCGAAAGGTTATATGCGTCGTGTAGGAAGTGAACACTTGGAATGGACGGTTCTTAAGGAAGGAAAATGCTACTCCCACGCTGAACTTATACTTCAAAGATCTCCCACTTATACCAAAGCACTCAACTTCAACTTGACCCTAACACTACGTCAGGTTTATCTTGAATTTAGTGTGAACGGATGCTGATTTTTGCGTCTGCGACAAAACTCATTAACATTTCTACAAAGATTTGTTGGGAACAACCTTCCCCTCCCCCCCCCCCCCCATGAAGATTTCTTTTCAAAGACGTAATGCGGTTTTTGGCACTTCAGAAGTGGAAATTTCCATATGTTCCGCAATTACATACACCAATAAGGGAAGATTCTTAAGTATCATCTAGAGAAAAAGTACATAACGTGCATTTAAGGAGGGTCAACACATACCAGTTTTTCAGTCGTGAACATTTCAACATTGACGGGCAATAATTTTTTTCAACGCCATGATGACATGTTAGCTGTCACTGTCTACCGTCCTTTGTGCTTGTTGCGACCGAAGGGAGCTTCTGAAATGTTCCTCAGGCACAAATTATTGTCGGGTGTGCCACAAAACCATCGTTCCCCTAGAACATCGTTCACGGCGATGTTCACAAATTTACGATTCGTGTGCTATTTTTCAAACCATGCTGATTTCTATGGTTGCCTGAAATATGTATAGAATTACCTTTCTTTTTAATTGTTTGCATAACTATAATTGCGGTTGTTGTGAAGTTTAGCCAATCATGTGAATTCAGGTGCGAATCCATTTCTCCTTGGCAACTCATCCTCTACGGCCAATCCTTTTGCAGCCCAGCAGCGGAAATCGCCAACTTTAAACGAAATGAGAGCGGCTCAGGCTAATTCTGTGCCACCTATCCCCAGTGTTGGACCTAGGGTAGGTGTGTTGCCACAACCAGTCCAGCCAGCTCAAGAATCAAATCCATTTGCTAGTCCATTCTAACGGGACTCTTGTGGCATTGTGACTTTTCTGTTTGGGTTATTTTACTTCCGTACGTTATGTGTCTGCCCCATTATCAGTTCAGAACAAAGATGTGATATTTCAGCATTAATATTCTCACAGTTCTGTGCTATGAAACTTCGTTTACTTGTTTTTTTTTTTGTTTTTATCTCTATGTGATACTTCTCCACTATTGGGCTCGGTAAATAGTTATGTGCATCATTTCGTTTAGTGTGTTTATCTTCACTTCGGTTAGACTCTTTGCTTTTCGTAATGCCAAGTGCAAGGTTACTTCACTGGCTCATGTTTGTAAAGATGAGATTTATGTCATGATGAGTAAACTAAATTTAACTGACTCATAACTCATTGACAATTCGAAATAAATTGATGAAGTGTAGTTAGTTGTTGTTCACAATTTTGGGCAAAACATGTGGCGTCAGTATTTCTCTGAGACGTCTACAGTCTGTATCAAAAGTATAGGGATACCACAATTTCCCCAGTAACATACCTCCCGCTCTCTTAGTCGATCTGATTTTAAGTTCACTCGGTTGAGCAGATCAAAACACCTCAAGATACCTAGTACCAGTCAAGAAGATAGACACACAGAATTTTCATAATTTTTTGAAGAGGAAAGGTCAGGAATGTTTTGTCGAATCGAAACTATAGGGAAAATTGCTGGTAAGTAAGTATTTTGCTTGGCAAAAATCAACAGGAAGTCGATTGATGACCGGTTGTAAATCCTTCTTTCATTGCCACTTCGAACAAGGTGCTAGCAGCGCTGTAGAAGTTGTTGGCCGTGAGACTTCTCCAAGTTGCTCCAAACATCATGGTTGGCTTTTTTGAGCTCCTTAATGGATATGTGCTATGTACTTTAATTCGAGGTCCATCTGAAAATAACGCACAAGACTTTCTTGCCAGAAAAAGGTTTGAGAAGCAGGCAAATCTTCAACACTGGGTGAGCTGCGTCATGCTCCTTTGTTCCGCCTCTGGTAATGATTGCATTTTCATCCCTAAAGATAGCGTTTCTGTAACATTAACACCGCAGATGTAGTACAGGAGCATCTCTTATGAGGTTCCGACAGAGGTCTATAGGCTCTATTCTGCTTGACCCAAAGGCATGGAGCTACGTACACCATTACTGCGTCCCTAACCGTGCTACCCTCGCATCAAGAAGTTCGTTCGTAAAAGTATGGCACACTCTCCATATAATGCATTTGTTCTTACTGCGAGAAGGTGAAGTAAATGTATTCATTAAACAAAAGGAGCATCCGGGCTTTTATACGAGAATCCGGCCTCATCTCGGACAAAGGAACCTAGGAAGTGATGGTTGCACAATATGGATTCTGTTACAACCATGACCCACTCAGTCCCTTGACTTTGCCTCACAATGAATGCTTAGCAAGCACTGGTAAAGTCCTTGCGCGCAATCGGCGGAAAATTCTCGACCGCCCCGGCATGCGGCGCGTGCGCGGCGCGGCCCTCTTGCTGCAGCGGCCCCCTTCGTTC
>KN726134.1:82866-103143 GCA_000816745.1 Ancylostoma duodenale
GCGCCGCGCATGCGCCTCATGCTTGGCGCGCTCAAAAATTTTCCGCCGATTGCGCGTAAGGACTATACAGTCTTTCTCAGAAATTCTTGCCTCACGCTTCAACGCCCATCTGCTAAGCCGCGCCGCATCACCTATGCATTATCATACGTGGTGTGACGTGGCTAAGCTGACGGGCGGTTCAGCGTGAGGCAAAAATTTTTGAGAAAGACTGTAAGTCTTCGGCGATATCTTATTACTACTAATGAGACGACGCCATTCACGAATCTCCATCACCATGCGAAAAAATGAAGTCATTCTTATGAGTCAGCCCACTTGATGATTAAGCACGCAAAGCTTGACAATATGAAGCAACTTCCGTGCTTCTAAAGCGTAATTACTGCAAGATGTCTTGGGGAAGACTTTTAGGTAGATCTGCGCTTACAACAAATAGAACCATTCCGAAGAACTCTTTGGAGATGCCGTTGTGTGTTTGAAGCAACCTGGCGATTGATTAACCTTTCAAGTAACAAATCCTACAGCACTGCGATCTAGACGGTTGAAACGACAATAGATAAAGGATTACCAATCAGTTATCAGTTCAGCTTTTGCAGAATTTTTCTCAGTTGGTTTTCCAATGGTCACTCAACACCGAGTGCCTCCATACTTCTGATAGAGGGATTTGCCGACTATTTCGCTTCAAAAACTGTATATGTCGATCTTATCGACTGGGACGAAGTGTCTTGGGGTATCTTGCTTTGCTGAACCAAGTGGAATAAAAATAGAATCGATTGGTGGAATTCGAGTTCTGTTATGGGCAAAAATGAAAGGGTCCTTATACTTTTTATACACACTCTATGTATATAGTCCATGCTCGACTCCCGATGAATCTCGACATGGTGGACTGCTGTAGCAGCCTGTAGTTTGTTTCATTGTTGCTGAATACTAGGTTGCTTTATCCTTCGTAAGACTACTAATTTCTAGATCAATTATTTTCTATGGCTGACTTTGGCCAGCCAATCCGTACATATCAAGGAACACTTGCTTGGGGAGGACAGACCGGCTCCTTTTTCTGCTTCGGGCAGTGGCTTGGCTGTTCCTCCCATGTAGAGTGAACGTCGATAGAGCTGACGAACTTGTTTATGTACTTGTGGGCTCACAGTAGCTTGAACGCGCTGCATTGTGGAATCGCTATCTTGCGTTGAAGTATTGGCTGATCGCAGAGTTATTTAATGCTCTTCGTCGTAATACCATCAAATGTGATGAAAAAAAAAACACACACACACACCACTACGATTAGGGTCGCAAATTGGGAATGAGAGTTTATGCGTGAAAATAAAATTTACTCCAAGGAGGGCAGTACTAAACTTCAACCGAAAATGCTGTGGTGGTCAACTGAGGCGGTTGTGTGGAGCCCATATTCTGGAGAATGGGTGGCTCCTTTGCATGTAGAACACAGTTGCTTCGGTTCCTTGCTCGTAATTCAGAATATTTGGCCGCTATCAAGAACATGTCAAGGAGCTCACAAGTAATAGGGCTTGTCTGGACAATACAGAGGTATCGTGGGTACTGTGGAGGACTTCTAGACGAGATGCCGCTCGAACTGGCACAAATACATTCACGGTTAGGATACTTGACCCATATTCATTTGCCGTGCAAGCAGCGAGTGCCTCATCAAAAGATGCCACTAAGCAGTGTGTCGGAATAGCGGCTCATTAAAATTGGTCATGACCATAGTGAAGGAAACCTTGGCAATATGAGGATATACCAATTTCTACACGGATCTGAACGGTGATTTTATGCTTCATCAGCTCTCCCCAATAGGAGATGTTCTCAAAGCTGAATGGTGGCTAGCTGTTTCCCAAGTTCTGAGAACGCCTTCTTGGTGGATGAAAATTCCGGGGTCATCCCAACAACTGATACGCACCGTGTAGCTCTCGAGAGAACCTCAAGGTATGGTTACTGCGTGAACTTCGAGAAGTGAGTGCTACTTTATGATGCCTGGGCACCTCGTCTACATATATTGTCGTCGAAAGACAATGTCCTATCCCGTACACAGTCTGAGCTGTCACTGGAATGTTTTTTGCAAAGCACCAAGCATAACTACGTTTACTGCTCTGAGTGATCAGCTATGGCTGGGCGCAGAGTTCACGACACCGACGACGAGGTCGTGAGGGTCGTTGCCGCGGATACGATGCTGTGGCGATTCGTGCGGCGCATTCCTCATCTTCCGCGGCGTCGCAGGGCAAAATCATATTGAAAGGACTGCACAAGATAGTCTGCTTGATGTGGTGGGCAATGATTTCAGGAAGTGTTCGTTAAGCTGAATGAATCTGCCCGCATCGCCCATCTTTTCTTGGTATGCATGTACGCTATAGCGATTCCTAACGTCACCGCTATTCAATCCATACATCTTTTGATCAATGTCAACATGATCAATATGCATCACTGTTCCAATGTTTCGATCAATGACTCATAGCGCCAGAATGTTGCCCTTTCTTGCTGTGCTGGTTGTCTTCTTCTGAGGTGCAGGTGCGCTTCAAAAACTATTAACTCCACATAAGTAACTGCTGCAGCTGCATCTCAGCCTTCTATCAACAGTATTTAAAGGGGGCGCAGCTTTACTGTAAATTTCATGTACTTGTTTATTCTCACTCGTTTATATCTCAGAAAGTGATTCTCATACCCATGACATGTGCCTTATCATTTTGTTACTGTTAGTTAAGGATAAAGTTTAATTAGCCAAGTTTGAGGTCTTGGCAAGTGGCTGTCACCACCCAAGTCCAAAGTCTCGCGTGGCAACCAAGTGAGCAACCCAGCTAGCGATATACACTCAGCGTTCTCAGTTGGAGCATGTTTCCCCTCGGCTATCGAAACCCTCGAATATTTTGTCCTATATCTCGCGATCTACAGTGAGCTCTCACATATAAAATACATGCTACGCAGATGATTTGGATTTTAGGGTACCAAAAAAGGATGAAAAGATTTTTACCGGATTTTGGCTTTAAGGATAACACGCTGAGAACATTTAGCTTGTCATGAGAAATCACAAGGATCAGCACCAAGGATGTGCGTAATCACTATTTGCGGTCATTTTTTTAGAAATTGCTTACACTATGTGAAAAACGGCCCAACCTTCGTAACAAAATCATAAATAACGCCGACAGAAAGAATCTCGAATGAACAACAAGAATGATGAAGTGCAAGATTATTTTTTTTTTTTGAAATGAAACGCATTCCACTATGTTGATAATCGCACAGGCATTTAATGCGAGCATCTGAGTGCAAAGTCAGCGCCTCACTCTCCCGGATTCCTCCGGTAGCAATTCACCGTCCCCAAAGGGATGGATGGTTTGGTTGGCATGGAAACAGATGGAACCTTTGATCATGCTGGCTTCAGAGACACTGATAAGATTGATGATATCCTCTTCCGCAGCGATAAATATTAGTAGATCTCGGAGAACTAAATTGCCGCTGAAAAATATCGCAAGTTATATCTTCATCATAATATTATCACTCCAAGGATAAGATAGTGAAGTTGTGTGAGGAGCGACTTCGCAGTAGATGCCTCAGAACCACTTGAGGATGACTTTGTTTTAAAAGGAGTTGAAGTTTCCTGAATATCATCAGTGATACTCGGACCTTAAGTTGTGACTTACGATTCACGGTGGTTTTGGAAATTTTACGATTTACGATTTACGGGAATGTGAGCTGATTCGGCGAGGAGCTCTGGGATTCAACAGGCATCAATCAACGTGAAACTGCAAAATCTTTCATATCGCCGAAGGGATATTTGTTGGTGTCATACATGCTAACGTCTTTGGGTATAGAGCCAACGAGCATTTTGTGGAAGCATCACATAGATATCAGCCATTTGCTAGCACTGTTTCGTTGATACGAATAATAGAAAGTGCGTGAAGTCTTTATCTCATATCCGTAGTATTCTGTGTTCGACCATTCTCTGATGCTTAATTGTAGACTTGTAGTTTTAGGGATTAGGCACATTAACAGCGTCAAAGATTCTGATAAATCAAAGTGCGATGATAGGTTTTGGGGTTAGTGTTTGAAGGTCCCGGTTATGTGCATGATGTGGCTCATGCAGAAGTGACGCATTTTCATTTTTATTGGTCATGTATCTAGCACATCTAGCACATGAATGATAACTAACGAGAAAGCTAAATGAATTAACTGACATAATGAATAGAGAAACTCCGCTGAACTCCACCACTAGTTCTCTAACCGCAATAAATTTGTATTTGACAGTAAATACGAGGAAGTCCAGGAGTAATACATTTGACGAGACAGTTTAGTTTGTTATTATTAAATACACACATTGGTGGTTGAGGCTGTTTGCCAGAACAAATGGTGGAATGCATGGGTAGTAGTAATCCTGCTGAAACTGTCAGTTAACGGCGAACACTAACTCGCAGCTAACTGCCAGCTAACGAAGTACTCAAGTTTAGATAATGTAATCTTCATTGACCCGAATATGTTATTATAAGTATCATGGTTGAATACTAGGACGAAACCAGAACCATATTTGTGCTGAATTCACTGTCCGAAGTCGAGCTGTGAGCTCACTGTTACGCCGAACTTCTTTGTCCACATGAGATGACGAGGACATTGGGAGCGAGAGAGTGTGCGCCACGCGAGACGCAGACAGTGAGCTCATTGTTTCGCCAAAAAGTCCTCTGAAGGACTTTTTGCTCATGGCTCGAGTTCATTGTTAGAGCCAGTAGAGTAGCACTGTTGCGTTTTCGGTGAAGATACGATGACGGGTGCACGCAGCTGATCGATGTTCCTGGGAATATATTTTTTTGTCTTACCTGCATCAAAGCTAGGTTCTGCAAGACGGGATTCACGAGCCGGTTGGATTATAATGGTCGGATAAATTGGGTCAGCATCTCAGACAGTGCGCCGGAACTTCCGCAGATGACGCGCCGGTTTTTCTCCTTCTTTTCTGCAGAAATTCCGTTATTCTTCTGCCAAAACTTTCGGTACCCCACTCGGAAATTTCAAACGAAAGTGTTTTGCTGCGGAATTCCCGGAATGTCGGCCGTATCACACCCTACGCCCGGTTATGGATACTAGAGAAATCCGGGCGCGATACTAGAGAAATGGTGCCTGAACACGCTCCCGCTTTGTGCGCCGGCGTACAGTGGGCCACACGGTCACGCGACGGATTTTTACCGCGCCGCTTTCGCGCGCGACTGCATTCCACGCATCTCGTCTGACTGATCGCTGGGCCACGGTTGCAACCAGGCGTCAACCGGCCAGGCAAGTTCCGTAGAGCTCGTCTAGTCTCCGCCCAAGCGGAAACCAGTATGAGCCGTTCAGACCCGACAGTCGGCTTATATACACTTTGTATCAGCAACATGTTTGCTCAGTCAAGGTGCCGGAAATTCCGCAGCAGGACCTGGGGCAATTATATTTCTCTGCGTTTCTTCTGCGGGAATTCCGGAGCGCTTTTTTCCCTGCGTCTTTGTCCCTGTGAATCTCTTCCTGCTATTGTTTTTCCGAAAGCTGTTTTAGTCTACTGCGGAATTCCCGGTTCTTTGTCTGAGGATCCATGGTGCATAGGTATGCCAGCACAGGCTAGAAACAACTATAATTTCTTGACCGAAGGTTCGAAACCTGTGAAGGCTCCAAGGTTTTGCAAAAGCCACATCATTCAAACACCACGTTTCGCAATTAACTCGTAGCTTGTTCTTGGTTGCAAAACAGAGCTGACAGCTCACCACCTCAAGATCAATGTTTGCTTGTCGCCTCAAAATGTTCACTACCACCCCAGATTTTCCCTGTTTGGCCATAAAAAAATGAGGGAGAATGTTTAGCCTCTATATTCTACTAGGCAACAGGTTGGGTTCCCTTGATCCTTTTCTTTTGTGGGCGTTTAGCTATCGACGTTTTCGACACAGCTTGTACTGCAGTGCGGCACAGCTAGGGCTTCCACACTTGAGAGACAAAACTAGTCGAGATACCAGTTCCACAACAGTTTTAGCGAAATTAGCGTCGATGACTATTTTTTTGACACTACATTCGTTTCAACGAACCTCTCAAAAAAACAGGCGGTGTTCGCTCTACTAGGTAGTCGGCAAACTCGTCTGAGCTTGCCAAATGTATTATCTACGAACTGAGAGTGCAATGCGGCTAGAAGGATCGGTGGAGTGCGACGGCAACAAATAATGTAAGTGCTTGGGGAGTTGTACGCAAACAAGATGCAGTGGAATTGGAGCATTTCGAAAGTTTATGCTCTTACTTGACAGCAGAAGTCACCATGTGTTTGTGAACTCCTGCTTCAGTGACATTAATCTACTAATGTAGCACCTGAAGGCTTATCGCGTTTCAATCTGTACAGTAAAAACCAATGTAATTCAAATGATGCAAGAATGTGGATCGAGTTGCTCTCTAACTTAGCAGTTTTGTGTGCATCTCAATTCGTCGGTAACTCCATTCGTCAGCTGTAGATTTCTTCCACGATTCTTCGTGAAGGGCCTATAACGGTACGTAGTCAATACGATAATTTAATCTCTTTACTGGTGTTGTTAGCTTTAAATTTAAGCTAGGTACCTTGTTTGGCAAACTTTTACTGCGAAGAATTTGCCGCTGCAAACTATTATGTGAAAGAACATTCACTGCACCGCTTTCGAAACCAACTACGTTACGTATTAGGTTGGTGCAAAAGTTCTGTCGTTTTTTTTCAAAATCTACAATTTTCCCCAGATGTCTTCCAACAACCAGATATAAGTGAGGGACTTGTCGAGCAAATTCTGCTCTACTGTGCTCTATGTACAGGATGTGGCTATTGCAGTTGGGAGGCAGAAAATATCCGAAATCTTTTTTTGTTGCGTGATTTCCAAATAAGACCACAAGCAGTTTCGCTGAAAACACCTTCCTTCCATTAGTCCTAGAGGTCACTACCAATTCCACTGTCGAGCTCCGGCTTCACGGTTTCCGTTTTAGAGACTCAGAGACAAGCACTTTTTGTAGCATTTTCCTTGCTTTTTCTGGAATTCTTACTAGATACCGTTAATTCGAAGCAGCACTCTAAACATTACACATTGCTGTTATTTGGTCCAAGAAGTCACAGACGCTTCGCAAGAAGAACACTCGAAATGCAAAAAGGCTGATTTTCGCGCGGCTGAAATCGGCCAAAAAGTGTTTCCAGGACCTGCCTTAAATTTTATTAAATTTCATCGCAAGCGGCTCAACACCCATAACATTCTGTAGGAATTTGGTGCCATCTTGCCCCGCTCGACAAGCTCTTCGTACGCAGGAAAAAGATCGCCAAACATGACTACTCAAAAATAGCAGTCCCCGATTTCTTCACTTCACATCTTCTTCGTTTTCCGTATTCATTACAAAGGTCGCCAGGGACGTGCTCATAAAATAGGTAGTGTTCTCTAGTAATCAAAGAAATTATACCACCTGTAAAGGTTCTAATTCTATAAAGGTGTGGAAAAAAAAAACGTCGACGAGAAGAACGTCAAAACTTTTGCACCAAACTAATACTTTTTTCTTTACCTTTTTGTACAAAGAGGTCAAAAATAAGTAACACCGGTTGTGAAAAATAGATAAGAAACCATAATAATAATAATTATAGATAAACTATGTGGCACTTTTTGTCAAGCTACGACGTTCAGGCGGAACTAAAGAAGAATTCAGGTTGTATCAGTGTAGGTCACGCATCTTCGTAATTCTGTCATGTTGTGAAAGAACACAGGTCTATTCTTGCATATCAGTACTTGTTCAAGCTGTTCAGCGGAACAGCTACATATCACTGAGACAGACGTCGTACATCTGCGCAAAACGAAGCACGACACATTCTCTCTTCGGAAAAATCAGGATGAGATAAGGAAGAGGATACCCTACTCTTTATACTATCGCAAAGTTTCTCGAATGTAAAATACTCACGAGCAAAACAGGGCTTTGAAAGTCCTCCGAAAGCTACTCGACATAAAGCAGTAAATGCTGAAGTTGATGGGGTATGTCGCCTAGAGAAAGTCAATTATAGGGGTTGTGTACGAAGACATAATTCAGGTAAGGAAGACTGTGTACTCACCATAACCAACATATTACTGGCAAGAAGAAAGACGGCAGGGAATTTTCCTTCCAAAAGTGATAAGCGGATTGAGAACGTTTCGCAAACACACAAAACTCCCATAAATGCTGCTTGCGGAACGTTCACCACCTAAATAATTGAGCTTCGCTATAAAAATAGAAATAAAATGGGTCGAGCATTATGTGTTGACACAATTTTACACGTGCTCCAATCTCCGATTTTGATTTTCAGAATTCTTGGATAGACCAATTTGTAGGAGAAGTACTCAGCATCAAATCTGAATGTTATTGAAACACTGAGACGGCTTCTCCTTTGCAGGAAAACATTTGCACAGACTTCTTTCAAGGTGGATTATACCAGAACTCTCACATTTTCTCTTAATTTTGTCCACCATTTCTGTTTGTGAATGTCAAAGGAGGAGCAGTATTTTTGTAGATTTGACAATGCTATTTGGTCAGTGTTTTCCATTTCCGGATATTACTACGTCTGTGTTCACGTAGCTCTAAGTGTAACTCTAAGTGAACTAGGCACAATGACATATACTGTCATTGTGCCTACATAGTTCACTTAGAGTTACCGTTATTGGTGATGTATTTATTTATTTATTTATTTATTTGAATGCACGCTAGCGTGCGCCATACAAGTTCAGCAAAACGAAGAACCAAACAAAGCCGAAGAACTCGAAAGAAAATCCTCCAATCCAACAAAGGGAGGAATTTACAGGAAGTATAAGAAAGAGAGAAAAGAAAAT
Organism: Ancylostoma duodenale; assembly: GCA_000816745.1. Lineage (NCBI taxonomy): Eukaryota > Metazoa > Nematoda > Chromadorea > Rhabditida > Ancylostomatidae > Ancylostoma > Ancylostoma duodenale. Next base: position 91,656 of record KN726134.1, read on the forward strand.
AAAACAAAGAAAGGAACTTAAGCATTCAAACAACAATTCAATGAACGACTAAAACAGAAGAAGTACTATAGCACAGTAAACCTTCAGGCAAACTTCTAAATTTGACATAATAGTTAAAAATAAACCCATTCCAAGTGTAGGCACGCATCAGCTCGTAAGGATTAGAAACAACTATCTAGCGGCAACTCATGTGGTGTGATAGCCCTACCAAATGAGCCCAGCAAGATTTGTAGAAAAGAAAGGAAGTGAATGGCGTGAGGGAGACCACCACTTCCCACAGCTAAGGCATGCATGGGAAATTCGACATCAGATTTTCGGATGTTAGGTATTCCCTATCCGTAACAATCTGGTGCCGAACTCACTTCATGTATCTCTATCGTGCGACGCGCTCACTGTGCTAGATATTGGTCCCGTTTCTCTCCTGTCCAATCAATATTCCCCCGGGGTCACGCGTAGGATGGTAGGCAGCCCAGAACATGTGCTTGACCGCCTCAGGTATGAGGCCAAACGCGACCGGCAGACTACATATAGATAGAGAGTTCTAGTACTCTACACATTAGGAGAAGATGAGAGCTATCTAACCTGAGATCATGAAGTGATTGATTAGTAAGGATAACTTGAAGAGCACATCCACGTTCTTAGGATTTTTGCACTAACCGGTTTTGCGACTTCAACTAGACCGGAAATGAAGCTTCCTTGGCGCCCCGGGTCACAGTCCTTCTGAACAGTAGTACCCAAGGAAGCTACAAAAGGGTCTTAGTACTATGCCAATGAGATGAGACAGAGAATCTGAGAGGTATGTGTCGTAACGGGAAAAGAATTGTGTAAGAGATGTGTCCTACTTCTTTTTATATGTCCTGTACACATGACCTAGTTATTCAAAAAGTGCGTCATAGACCTTTTAAATTTGCTTGCCAACCAATTTGGTTTTCACCTCATGAACTAGAGGAAGATGTACAGCATTATTTAGTTCATATCTACGCAAAATGAATGGTCTATCCCTAAGTGCATTACATGAAATCCTGATGATGCTAATTGGGGTCCATGCATCAGAAATGCTAGTATTGCATATCTCCACTAATCTACTTTTAAAAATCTAAAATAGTGCATGTTCTTTCTATCCTAATGACTTCGGCAACAAAGCTGGTAGTTATTATATAAGGTGGTACATTAAAGTTGTAATTAGGATATCTAATAATTTCGAAAGTGTGGTTATCTGTTTTATTGTGAAGTCTATATCTGACTTCTTCTCTTCCAATACATATTTCGAAATCTAGAAAATTTGTTTCTTTTAGATCGGTGTTAGTCTTTTCTATTTGCAGAGATGAATGGTAGATTTCATGCAGATATGATTCGAAATCTGCTGCATTGGTTGAGATATGTTGTATATCATTCACATACCTACACGTTCCATTGTGCATTTCCACTGCTCTTCTATCCCCTGCATTTAGCTAGCATATATGTAGAAGACGTCTTCCTTTCTACACAGAGGCATAAGTTACTGTTTAACGTTTGACCGTCTGACCGTCATGCTATGCCTCACTTGGTAGAGCTGGATTCGCTCTATTCTCTGATTACAAATGCGAGGTTATGAAAAAATTTTGCCGGAAGCTTCCAGTGCAGATTTTCGGTGCCACCGAGTTCACTGATTCAGCCCGCAAAACAGCTAGAAAAACTGTTTTCAGCAACGGTAATTGGGATAAAAAAATCATTTCATGTTCTCGAACACAATTAAAAGAGATGTATACTCAAAGTCCACTCAAGATTTGCGTTGATAGGAGCAGAGAATGAGTCTGTTCCAGAAGCTGCTTGGATGAGAAAACGAAGCCTCATGTTTCTAGAGGTACAGTCCACCTAAATCTAGGCCTATTGATGGAACTGCACAACTAGCCGTTGCCCTGTGTATGAGTGAGAAAATGTCTCGAAATCAAACTTGGTAGAACTGGGTCATCACTGGGAGCATGGACTTCTCGTTGTTTTTCCCTCCCATATTTCTTCTATATCCCCTAACCGCGCCTTAGTGACTCCGCTCTACTTTGATACCAGCGGATGTTCTTTGTTGGAGTCTTGACTGTTTCTCTCACACTTCATACCTCAATCTATCGCCTTTGCATGCTCCCTATACGGTTTTATCTCTGCACCCTCCTCAATATACGTATGATGATCGGTCTTGCCGCCATGACCGACCGCTGGGTGGTCCGCCCTCAAGGATGACTATTCAAATTCAGTTCTACTCAATTGCTTCATTTATTAACTTCCTATACTCACGCTTGACCATTTACCTTCATATAAACCTTTCAGATCGTATTCCTACATTACGGTTAGTATGTGGTCTCTACTATACTGTTTCTTAACTGCTCTATAGTTAATGGTATTCCCTTCTACATCCGATTTTACAGATAGGTTTTTTTAGTGTACTTGATCAGGTTAGTCTTTCTTCAATTACTAAATACGTTCGATATGCCCCCTTCCCCCTTAATGATTTGCACAGAAAGGGGCGTATAATTTTGTTAAATTTCCGTATAATTGCAAAAAAAGTGCGAAACGGGAATAGCACTACTTTTATTTTTGTTTTGATTTTTTCACTAACTGCATTTTCTCTTTTCTTTTCTATCCGTTTTCGTAGGAAACCACGGGTACCCTCAAAAAGAGCACTTTTTGACCTTTCAGAAATTTATAGCACTATGACCCTGCTTGAAGATTTGGTGGATTTTCCAATAAAATTTGTCACAACAACCAGCTTTTTCCAAAGTCTGTTTCGAGGCGAACTGCTCCAAAGCAAAACCCTCCTGGAAAACCGGGTTTCAACCGAAAACCTTTCTCTATTCAGCGAAGAAAATAGCATAATAAATCATCTGTCCCTGGACGTTTAAACAGCAGTTACACCGCGAGGTGAAAGCTTATTTGTCGCTCCACGAGCTGCGTTCACCCCTAGAAGGCTGTGTTCAGGGGGCGATAAACTGGTTTGCATGTCTCAAACCTAGGATCGCAGCTCAATCTGGGCACAGGGCTGTGTTCGTGCTGCAGACTTGGGTAAGTGGATGCTTACTCAAGCTCATCCAAAAATAGCCCCGAACGCGTACGCGCTTTCCGTGGCAGCGCTGGAGGACGCTGCGGTCACCGGCGGACCTCCAGATCCGCGCCGCATCCGCACGCGTCCGCACCGCGCGGATCTCGTCTGACCGATTATTGCACTGGGCCACGATTTCACCCGGGCCTCAGCCGGCCTGACGAGTCTCGCTGGGCTCGCCTTGTCTCCGCCGAAGCGGAGACACGATTAAACTTTGATCCTCAACCAGCGGCTTATATACACCTCCCAGGGGGCGTGTCGCCACGTGGCAAGGAGCGGGCATAACGCAGGTTGAACGGCACCACAGTTCATCGGGCAAAAAACGCAGCCGAAACACGGGGTTTGCTGCTCCTTGCAGTCGGAATGCAGCAGTTCCTCCTCTTGCAGCAATGTCTGCCTTCCATTTCTTGGGGGCGTGGCTTTGCAGGTCGTGCTGCGTTTGCCTTATCCATTATCTGAGATAATTGCATCCCCTCTTGCATTGTGTCATTGGTTTACGAAGATTTTGTTTAACTACCTGATGAGGGAGATTAGTAAAGAGGCTGGAAAAGTCTGCTGAAAAAAACATGCGTATCTCTATCAATTACAAGAATATCATTAGCTACTTTCGCACTGTTATCTATGGACCAATAACGTTTGAATCCTGTTCTGTTTTATGACATTATAGTAGCTACTAAAGTGTTTGCTGGAGTGCGAAAGCATTCTCTGCAGGGTCTTTGTTGGTGGCTTAAGTGTACTTTTCTTTGCACCGGTAGTTGACCACATAAGACCATTTGTCTACACCTCCAACTTTTAATGTTAGAGGATGGCAACTTCGCAATACGTAAAGTTTTATTTAAAGTTAGTGTTAAGCTTCTTGTCTTTCCCACTGCTTGGATGCGAAAGTTGCCAGAGGGTAGGGTCTACTCCTGGGTCAAGACTGCGCCAAGTTATTTGAAATTACTGTTGTAGTCGCTACATATCGATAACTTAAATAAAGGCGGGCATCCGCAGTACAATTGTTGTATAACTATATTAGTATGTATGATCATGTTACTGATCATGTTATTAGTATGATCATGTTACTTAATCATGGCTACCAACTTCACGATGTCTTCATCCAACGTCGCCACTAATCTCCGTTCTATTCTAACGTCGGACACAACATGAGCAGCGAATTGTCAACTACCCTGATGTCGCTAGGCTCAGCCATTGACCAGATCCAGACGAAACAATGAGAAGCCTTTGAAGAGTTGGAGCTAGTCCGTCGAATGTCAAGGACCAACTGGTTGATGGTGAGTTTAATTGGCACTATTAATCATTACTGACGTGTTGAACCAAGCCCCTCGTGAGAATATTTACAGATCATAAACATGCCCTTGCCCTCTAGCGTTTCTAAGGGGCAAGAGTTACAGCAACTATTCTCAAAACTGGGGTACATGAAGCCACTATTCCATAGTGGCCGGGACCTATTGGCTATCGATATATGTACTGTTCCTGAATAGGACTGGACAGCATTGCAATATGTCGGCATGTTATGAATTGAATTTCTCGAACCTTACTGCTTGAGTAACACAAGTATGAAGCAAGATAGATACACTACTCAATTTAGTTTTTAAATGCCCAACGAAATTATGATCATCTCATGTCGGCTACATTTCAAAAGAAGATTCCCAATTGTAATCAAAACCTCCAAAAAGGTATGCTTAGTTGTTTTTCAAAGCTAACAACAAAAACCCCCCAAAGGCAGCCGTAAAAACCATGCAAACGCATGGCACGCACATAGCACTGATACTATGTTCTGGATTCTGGATTCCTCCTATACCGTTCACTCCTATGTTCTTCAGTCCCCGAAAATCAAGCATTGTCATGGGACTAAGCTTCGGAACCTGGAGGCTTCAGATTGTCAAGCACTCAGTCACTCCGCTAAAAAGCGAGCGCCTTCCAGTCCCAATTTGGCCCATAGGAGAGGAATCGCGGAAATTTGCGAGCTGTTGGCTGCTGAAAGAATCAATATCTCAATCAGAGGTGAAGGCGGTGAGTTCGTCGTCATACCTACGGAACTAGACATGACAATAACCTGCCTGCATCATCTGGACCAATGCCTTTATTGCACACCATCATCAAAGGAGTATGCAAAACAATAACGGCAACCTAACAAGGTTCGAATATAAATAGCGCAATCAGCTGGGCTGCCGAAATTGACTATTCCTCTTTTGAAAATTGATCTACCTATTTGTCGCGTGCTCTATTTGCATGTGAAAACGCACAGACTAACAAACAACGCAGGAACTTCGGCGAACCATTCAACTTTCAAAGTCAGGCCTATGACACGTAACGTGGGCAGCCCTACAGACAGAATATCATGGTTATTTAGCCAAATCTTAATTTCATCTGCTGAGGTTTGTCCTCGCACACCTCTCCAGCATTAATGCTTTCCTTGATCATTTGCGCAACGCCAGGTTTGAGACTAACGATGTCATGGAATCTTTCGACGTCACGTTTCCCTACAGCAATGTGTTTAACAAGGACGCCTTGAAAGCGATCTTCGAGCTCTTTTACGAACGCGGAGAGCAGGTGAATCAATACGGATACGGTGAACTACAAATAATGACAATTCTTAAGGAATGCCTCGATAGCACGATCTTCAGATGGTCAGGAGAATATTTCAAACAGGTTAGGTGTTTAGCTATGGGCCAAATATTAGCACCTTAACCTCATAGTTTACGTTTTCATGGTGGAGTATACGATGAGCGCACAAGGGGTCAAAGCCTTGGACTTAGTTAAGCCATCCAGATTTCCCTCAACCAGTGTGCAGAGCGGTCGCCCAGTTTCGCTCATGCATTCGTCGCCGGAAAGGTTGCATTTGAGTAGATATATCAAACCAGTGATCATGTAATCCTCCTGACTCGCTTGCTGGACAAACTACACGATACGGGGCCGTGCACAGTTAGTCGTAGGCGCGATTACAGATCAGCTGTTTCTTAAGACTTGCAAGGGGAATTTCCACGACCCTGACTAAGTCTTGCAGATCAGATTTGCATGATCGGATCGCGCCGCTAAATTCGAATTGTCCAAAAATAAGAGAAAGGATGCATACATCACCCTAACGAAGGAGCTCATGCAGTACTTCGACCTGTACGGGTTTTGATTCATTGCCCGCGCAGCTACGGGGACACCCTTTCTTCAAATTCAGTGCATGGCTAGCTAAAGATGGCCCTCCAAACATCTACTCCGTAGAAAAGAATGTTCACGTGTAGTGGCATTTTTCGGTCGTCCCCTTGCTCTAGTTCCTAACCGAGCTTTCATTCTGTGCCTTGATAAGGCGTTTGGATGGATAGATCTTATGTGTTTCCGGTTTTTCGAGGCTCTAAAGAAGGCGAAGAGGCTGAAACGTTAGCCCAGTGATGTCTGTATACCAATCTTGGTCAGGGCTACAACGAATCCGCCACGATACAAGAATCAGCGAAACTCGAACTTGGGCATTACTGTCCATAACATAAAGTCCTTACGCGCTATCGGCGGAAAATTTTCGAGCACGCCCAGCATGCGGCGAGTGCGCGGCGCGGCCCTCTTGCGGCAGCGCTACCCCGTCGTTCGTCAGATTTTTGGCCCAGGTAAGTGTTTTTCTTTCATTTTTTTCTTTATTGAAGTTTATCTGAAGGTGTGAGGGCTGTGGCTGACCGATATCGACCGGGCGGCCCCGCATGCTTCATATTTTGCACGTTTACCCGCGCATGCTCCAAATGCTTGTTTTTATTGTTTTTGTAGGGCCGTCCGGTTGATATCGGTCAGTCGCAGGCCTTATACCTTCAGATAAACTTCAACTAAAGAAAAAAAAACAAAAACAGTCACCTGGGCCAAAAATCTGACGAACGACGGGGGCCGCTGCCGCAAGAGGGCCGCGCCGCGCACCCGCCGCATGCTGGGCGCGCTCGAAAATTTTCCGCCGACTGCGCGTAAGGACTTTACAGGCCATTCACCTCGGAGTAAACATCGCGTTGCACCTCACCGCGCGAGCGCCAGATCATTGTTCAGGCGTCTTAATAGATCAAGCGATCTAGCGTATGCGCGCATGCGTTGTGAGACCAGGCCGCTGCGATCAATTTGTCATAATTCAATGGCCGTCACAGTCCTTCCGGAACGACGAGTTCCCTCATTCGGCAAGAAATCTCGTGGCAGCGCGGCCATCTTGGCAACGTACGTCGGATTTATCAGCTGCTGAGTTCAACGCCGCCATTCTCAATCGGCAAAAAGGTATCTTTTCTTTATTTTTATCCACTGTTGTGGTTTCCTTTTTGAATATATCAGCATATATCAGGCCGCTGCTGGTCTGAAGCTGTTTTGCACGTTCCTTTTTTATATGAATGTGTTTTTTCGTTGTTTTTTCTGTGACCATAGTAGAAACTACAAAAAGCACATCCAAATGAAAATGAAACGTTCGAAACGGCCTCAGACGAGTAACGGCCGGATGTATGATAACACATTCGAAAAAGAAACCACAACGTAGGAGAAAAAGGAAGAAAAACCCACCTTTCTGCCGATTGAGCGTGGCGGCGTTGATCTCAGCAGCTGATCAGTTCGACGTACGCTGCCAAGATGGCCGCGCCGCCACGAGATTTCCCGCCGGCTGAGGGGACTCATCGTTCCGGAAGGACTGTACATGATGCAATTTTTCGCTTGCCGCAGTTGCTATTCAAGAATTTCTGCTACACCTAGCTGATTTCTGCATATTTCTGCAACTATATTCATTCATCTGGTAGGATGCCTTCTCTAGATGGATGTGGTCTACTACCATTTTTCAACTCTTCCTTGTTTTTCATTTTTTGAATCATTGCCCACCGATGTTTCCAGTTCCTCGCTGGTGGACACGTCGAATGTGGGAAGTAGCCCCATCGTCGATGCTGGAGGAATCTAGGACCAGTGATTGCGTATGAAATACCTCTTCTCTTCTTGAAAATTCTCCCAAAAACCGCAGCGAGAAAAGCCGCAGTGCCATTTTGTGCTGCGCAACCAGCTGTCCGAAATTGGCAAAATGCCAGAATACGCTCCGCAGCGGCCTTCGCGGCCATCTTGCGAGCGGTTCTGAGCCGCTTGCACGTCTGGTCCGCAGTGGCTTCTCTTCTTGAACGGTTTTTTCATAAAAATGTTTCTCTTCTTTCACTTAGTAACAGTGCTATTGAAAACCGTATCCATGTTCACCATCTCATGCTCTACCAATTCGGGAAAAGTAGGGATGCAGCACAGTCATTGCACGATCTCGACGTAATTTCGGCCGAAAAAAAAAATCGGCAGAGCTAATTGAGAAATGTTTGGGTAGTTCATTTAGGGAGGTACAATCCTACAGATGAAGAACGAAGAGCTCCACCATCAAATTTCGACGACCAGAAACTTTTGGCAGCCGTGGAAGGGAAGGAGGTTGGATTGACGAGATTTCTCAGAGATGGAGTCTGCTCGTTTTGCAATAGAAAATCGGTGGAAATTGAACATTGCTTCTGTCTGAGTTTGTGCGGACCCATGTAGCCAATCACCATGCTCTCCTGAGCCTTTTGAGAGGAAGAACCGTGGTCGAATGGTCCACATTGAAGAGTTCGAATAGCATTTGTCAAGCTTTCGTCCTCTTCCACGGCTGCCCAAAATTCTTGGTGCTCCAAATTTGGGGGCCAACCTATTCTTTCTTTATCTGTGAAGCTCGTACCTTATGAATATGAACAATCTTTCAACTTAGGGTTGCTGATGGGTCCATCTTTGAAAGGCTCGCTGTGATTGCGAAATGACTGTGCTGCATTCCAACTTTTCCCGAAGTGATAGAGCATATTATAGAGGATGTGGATGCGGCTTTCGATAGCACCTTTAATAAGTGGAAAGAGAGGATTGTTTTTATGAAAAATCCAATTGAAAAGCTTCAATTTTCATCGAGAAAAAAATTCGCGAAAAAAGCCGCATTAATTATGCACCAGCCTAATGTATTACTCCCAGCATTCTTTTAGTATACTTCACTATTCCATCTTATTCAGGAATTTGTGTCTGAGAATTTGTACACTCTGTAAAGAAATCGGCTGACACCCATTGCGAGTGCGTCGCCGTCGATATCAGAGATCACCCATTTACCGGGAGTCTGTATCATCGTGAGGGAAAACGAGGCGGAGACTTCCCGCACATCACAATCCACTCGCCTATGGTCGCATTCAAATTTGCATTATCATGGCGAAGGGAACGAGTCAACCACGCCACCACCACCACCACCACGCCCTGTTTTTTTTTCCTCACGATGATACACATCCATTTACCGGAGACGCCGCAGAGCCCTACGGTGTCATGCATAGTTGAAATTTTGCACTCATGTTCTAGTTGAAGATATCTTTGGGAACAAATGTGTGACAACTGCAAAAATTTTTGCGAAAGTAAGAACTGCTTTTCTTATAAAACAAGCAAGCGAAGTTTGAAAGGACGTATTCAACCGGCAAGCACATCTACGTGGAAACTGTGCATATTGAGAAGTATTATAAATCAAATAACTCCATCCCGTTTCCATTCCAGAAGCCGCACGGCGAAGAATTTTCCAAAACAAAGAAATTCATATTAAGATACCCGCACTCAATCAGGATTGTGCCGAATTGCATGTATTTCTCAATTTCACTAGAAAAGAAAACATTTATGGCTAGAGCGCGCTTAGACAAGCGGAATCGAAATCAAAATGTTCTCGGGATTTTTTGGTGTCGCTGTGGCTAAATGTCTGCATCTTACTACATTGCACGCTCTTTCGCTCAGATTATCCAATTATTGACTAGGTTAGATTCAGGAAATCAGCGCCATTTGAGTGCAAGCTGGAAATTCCGAGGAAAGCTCGAGATTTGCTCCCACTTAGGTGCCAGTTCTCGGCTGAAGCTTTATTACTGCAATAGCCAAATTACTATAACCCCAGAGTTTTTAACATTATTGAAGTCACATAGATATTTCTGGTTGCCTAAAATGATGCTAAAATGAGTGATCTTTTCGGGCAATTTTCACAATGCTTCGTTTGGATTATGAAACTATTGCAATGTGACAAATGAATGAATGACAGGATGAATGAATGATCCAACTCCGACTCACCAGGAAAAGAGATACTATCGCTACGAGCATTAAACTGGTAGAGTTACTGTCTCGCTGACGTGCTGCTTCTTCCGGTCTTCTCTCTCTGAAACTCCTATATGTTAATTAAGAAGTATGTACCTATCAGAATCAACAAATAAAAAACAATGAACAAGGAATTTGAAGTGTGCTGAAAAACTGAATGTTACATAAAGGGACAACAGCAAAAGTGCTGATGAATCGTGCAGTACTGCTTGGGCTGGTCATCGAAATTTATAGTTTCGCTATCACACCTACATTACCATTCCATGTGTTGTATGCGTCTCGTGACGATTATCATAACTTTGGTTAGCATTCATTGTGATAACGTCATAGAACTTAGCTGCTAACCACTTTGCAAGTTTGTCGCAACCACTTGGATTAAGTGGATTAAGTTCGTGAACATGTCAGGACCTATGTATATCATGACGTATATCGAAGTGAATAAGACCTTTAAAATTTCTCTCGGAAATCTTTTATCCTGGGCCAACCGCAATGGCATATACAGTACCAGCCAAAATTATATAGGCTTTTCAATTTTCCTCCATAACTTTTGGTGGAGTAAGGTTTGTATGGAAATAAGCGAAAGCATCTTTTTGCGATATGGACTTCTGGGTGCATCGTGACCGACTTAACATTGTAACCAAGGAAGAATGAGATAATTTGGCAGAAATTCTTACATTCGTTTACTATTGAGGTAAGCTCAAGTTTGCTTCGTATGCTTTGATCAATGACCCGAAAGCACACGTTCTCATCCAGATATGAGTTGATTCTATCACAAGGAGTCCAATTTTTGTTAAAATACAGCCTATAAAAGCCCTTCTATGATCTTTCGTATATGCAACAAAATCTCGAATTTTCACCTCTGTGGATAATTGTTTTGCCTAAATGAAACTAGTTGACATAATGGGGCAACATCATTCTTATTCTATTACATGTGAGTATCTACAATACCCATAAAAATATGAGCTTTGAAGCTTCACCCTAAATAGAGTTATAAAGAAAATAGAGGGAACTCCAGAAGGCTATATGTATAATTTTGGGCGGCACTGCATATGCAGTAGCAAGCAAAAAGATTCAGCTTTTGATTTTTCCCCTATAACTTCTTTGGAAGTATAGCATCTCCTCATTTGCAAGGAATCAATTCGAGGTCAGATCGCAACAGTAGACGTCGTTTTACAGGGCATCAAGGGTGGCGCCAAATTACAGATTTCGACCTCAGCGGAAAAAAATCTTAAAAGGGACGAAGTCGATGGAATGAGGATTTTTTAATTTATTGGGTTGGGCAATAAGTTCGTGCGGTTTTTTTAATCTTGTTTTTTACTG
>KN726134.1:103771-145146 GCA_000816745.1 Ancylostoma duodenale
ATTTACTGTGCTGTTGGTAGGGTTAGTAGAGGAGGAAAAGGGCTGTATAAACCACTTGTTGCGGTTGAAGTTGTTTGCGAGAAACAACGGTTTCGATGACTACCAAAAACCGCACGAACTTATTGCCCAATCCAATATTTCAATCTCTTATGAGGATTTTGAACTCCCATAAAAATTTGAACTTCTACGCTCTGCTGTGAAAGTAATTATAGACAAAAAACCAAAAGTTGCAATCTTTTTGCTCGCTACTGTACGTGAATCTCTCAAAGAGCTCTCGCATGACTATTTCTAATCAGAACATAGAGGAATCGTCTCTAGTCGCATACTTCCAAGCTACCAAGATCAGCTCTCATTCGCAACCTTGGTGTGCGCCTGAACTCTAATTATAAGCTTGATCACGGTGGCTACTTTAGAGCTTTCAAGCAAGCGGCTCTGCAGAAATTGTAGGTATTGTTCCGAAATGTAAAATTCGCTAACGAAGATGTGTATATCAATCTATACGAATACCCTGGGTACTTCTCCCAATCGTTGCATAATACCTTGATATGATATTCAACGGAGGCTTGTCGCAGGACTGCTTCTTCTCCATTCATGTTTTTAGCCAGGATCAATCGTTGGGTTTCCCGCAGCACCTTTGTGCGATGCGCGAGGACGCACACGCCTTTGTGTGAGCACGTGCCATCTATGTGCGACTAGTGGCACAGGTTTTCCACTTCCTCCACTCGTGAGAATTTTGCTTATAGCTCGTTTGAGATTAAGAATACAATGAAAGATTGAAGACCAACCTTATTAAGTGACGTTTCCTCTTTTGTGCTCGACGAATGCTTCTTATCAAAAGAATATTCAATATTACAAGTAGTATACTAGGAAGAATTATAAAACCTATAGCCCTTGTCCAAAAGTACAAGTTGAAAAATAGTGTCTGTCCCACAATGTGTAGTAGGAGAGTTTGCCCAACGATGCAACTCCTGTAAAAAATGTTGCTGGTGATATTATACAGCATTCATAGAGATAACAGTTAATGGCGGAGGCAGTGACGGGGATGGGGGGGGGGGAGGGGGCATGAACTCTTCATTATTATTATTATTTTTTAGTTATTTTTATCCATTGCGTTGTCAAACAAGTTTCCGCCTTTTTCAAATATCCTACTTTTTCCTGCTTCTAATACCTGTCAGTGATTAAGACTACTTGAAAGTTCATTTCTTGCTACGACTATTCGGAAGTGCATTTCTTGCTCAACAAGACCATTCTCATCGATTTTTAGATAACATATTTTTGCCTGAATTTCAGGGCCGGTAGTAATCCACCCCGCAAGTTGTCAACTCACGGTGGCACCAGGATGCGACATCAGTGGTAGCCGTAACGGTGTGAAGGCACCTCGATCAATAGGAACGGATGATTTTCGCAAAGTCTGTTTCACATGTGTACCATCTCTGCAAATTCCTTCATCCCCATCTGTAGTGGGCAGATCTCTCGAGGTGGCAACAGGTGAGCGCGACGAGAGAGTGTGTATGACGAGAGGTTTTCTCGTCGGCAGGTCAAACATGTCCGAGGGCATGTCCGAGGTCGTACCTCGTCGGGAACTTCACCCGTGGTCACGACCAAGGCGGCGTCGTCCACGCACTATTTTGTGTCAACAATCGATTTTTGCCACATCTTCGTTTGGAGTCTTTTCCTGTGTTATCTGGTTGATTTTTTTCTTTCTAACCCTCAGACAGCATTCCCCTGTCATCGTTTCGAAGGTATAATTAATAGAATGGATCTCGCCATGTTCCTCAAAGTGCCCCATCACACACCCTCGTTTTGTCCGGCCAATCAGCTGAGTTGATACTCGGCCGTCGCATTTCCCACCAGCCGGGGTTTATAGCGCTGTTTCTTTTTCAATTTTCTCAGTTTTCTGAAAAAAATCCCAATTATAAGTGCTTGCTTCCATAATTTCTCATATATTGTTACTGATTAGAATCACTCTCCAAAACGCATTGCTAAAGGAATAAAAACACATATGAACGAGGAAAGCGATGACTAAATACAAAAAATAATGAGAACGAACCAGCAACTATACCGATAAAATTTTGAAAAAAGGGTCAAGAAAAAGATGAAAAAAACAGTGCTGAATTTTGATCTGGTGCGAACTCAGGTGGTCAGGCATCGATCCACTCAGCTGGTCGCAACGCTACCTGTACGTCACGCAGTGGGGCACTTCGCAGAGATCGAGGAGATCCATCCGGATATATTGCATTGTTAAGCGAAATGTTGCCAAGGGTTAGTGAGAACAAAGATCAATCTGAAGGCACACAGGGATCTCAAACTAGATAGGGAATTGGAAGAAAATTAGTGACATAGAAAAGTGAACATACTTGAGTACAATAGCAGTTGATTTCAGCGCTTCGAATACCTACCAATACCGTACATATTGTTGCGAGATGAACTACCGAAAATCAATCAAAAATCTGATCTGGTTGATGTTTATGTTGAGATTCCATCGCACGTCACAACGTGTTAGCATGACTAAGTGGTTCAGTCGACTGCTTATGATTGCGGTGTAGTGGGGTTCGATATTGTGAGCGTGTCTAAGTTTTGCAGCCATATCGGAATGCCCATCTCACACTTAGTTCGCAACCAAAATTGCCACCTTGTACGCAGAGCTGCCGTCATGGTGGCAACTCTGATGGCAACTTGGGGGGTGGGTTACTACTGGTCCAGGCAACTGAAGTGGGAGTTTCGACAAGCTGGAAAGATTCATTTTCTACGCATGCTTTATTCCTATTTTTGCCCATAGCCAAAGAGGGGCTGATGAAACTTGAGGCTGTTGCCACGTGTACGGCGAGCACACAGTATCTGGTACTAGTTGTCCAAGTTTAATAATGGCAGCTTCGACCATGGCAAGAAATTCCGCTCTGACTGACTTACGGAGTCGGGCCGGGAAATTTTGATTTGCTGGAAAAAGCTTGAGGAGAACAAGATGGTGAGAAAGAGCTCCTGCATAGCCCGGTTGCAACAAGTAAATAAGACTAGACAACAGAAAAGATTCGATTATAATGGGTAACAGAAAAGATTCAATCCGTGACGTCCTTCTCCGCCAAACCAGGTCTCACAGTATGAACTTCTAAATCTGCTATCTTAAATGACAGATGAGAAGTCCATCAGCATCACCCGTAATATGAAGACCATGCTTTAACAAAACATTACTTTTTTCGTTCACTCAGAAATGATGTCAGCATGAAAAATGGTTCTTTTGCCACCTGGATTTTGCATTTGCAATGCGTGGAATTCAGGAGAAACTAGGTTTCTCACGAAATAATGCAGTTGTTCTCATAGAACAAGAGATAGGATTTTGAATGATTATAAACAATTCATGGAATAGTTAAAATTGGAGGAGACAAGCGATCTAAGGAATACATGGGAACTTATTTGACGATCTAATATTTACCATTAAAACTGATATTTGTATCAGTTTTCTTCGAAACCCCGACAATTCCGATCCCAGTGTGGGAACAAAGAACAGGCCATGGGATGCCAAGTAAGGGGAAGAACGATAGGACGAACAAGGACCAGCGGCATATGAACCAAGAAGCCAGGAGGTTAGTTATTTTACTAGTTTTGTTGTTTTTGTATTTGTACGGCATTCGGTCACTCCCGGTGAATTACGGAGAAGGCCATATTCTTACTTAGTTTTTATATATAGTGACAGGAATGGAGTGGAAATTAGGTATATTGTCTTTCTCATTTTTTTATTCGGGTGTTTAACTTCTATTGATAAGTGTAAGGGAATACTAGGGAAATGGTAAAGGATAAAGGATGGGGATCGGATGTACCAAGTCAGCGGTTCATCCTCTCAGACTACTCTGGCGCCGATTTTGCGACCCGGATGGAGGGCTTGACTAGTCAGGGGCCGGGATCGAAAAATCGACCGGGTATGCCACAGTGCTCTTCTCGCCACCTCCACAGTAAAGTCTTTTTACCTGGTGTACTTCCACCTCCCTCGAGTGAAAAGCCAACCTTCGACAGTTTCGTAGAAATAATCAAAAGATTTTGGCAGACCACAAATGAGCGATACAATCTGAAAAATACCCTTGGCACTTGGTCAATGGTTAGCTGTCAAAAGACGTACCGCAATAACTAACGTAGCCCTGCGAACGTTGCTCACGTTGGAGATTCCACGTGAGTGTAGCGGGTAGCTAATGGACACATATCTGACCAAACAAAAAAGCTCTATCTCACAAAATTTTGAAAGTTCTCATCTCACCTTTGTCCAGCCAATAAAACCGTCAGCCACATAGCGATGTTATGGAATACAGGAGGAAAAGCATCCATAGAAAATTTGTTGAGGTAACACCACCACAATTCCAGATTAGACGTGTTGTTGTAGTTTCTGTAATTTTTGTTGTAGTCCCTGCTGTATGACCGGTAAATATTCTGCGTACTCTCGTCGCTGCGGTTTACCCCATTTTGACATTGGCAATACAGGTTGACAACGAAATCCTCTCAATGTATAAAAATAGTATTAGATAACCTAACAATATGGATAACTAGCTAGACTACGCTTCATTCATGCGCGTCAAGAAACCGCTCTTGAATTTTGGGTATCTCTTAACTTTTCCGGGAGGTCCTCAAAACCTTATACAACAGTACAGCACGATTCCCACAATTTGGTTGGGTGGTTGTAATCTCATTTATTCTTCTACCAGCTGATATACGAGTGCGTATAGAGTCAAAGTGAGCACTTCCCACATGCCAGTATTTGCTTCCAGATGTTAATATTGAAGTGCTATTCGTTTGCCAAGAAATTACTAAAAATTGACAATATGCCGCATTCACTACTTTGATTCTCCATGAAATACTTGTCACTGTTTTATTGAAGAGCCCCTGGACATGTTCCCACTTGTCCCTGAACAAAGATGTGAAAAATCAATGAAATCGATAACAGATGCTTTTGGGTGAAATGGTTGTCATATCCATGTTCAGCGTGTAGGAGAACCATAATAGACATATCTTCAGCCACGCTTGAGCAAAAATGATGAAAAATCAATAATATATGTAATCAATATGTTCATGCAAAATGATTGTCATACTCGTGTTCAGCGTATTGGAAAACCCAATAGGCACGTTACCCCGACCCCCATATATACAGATTATCGGATTTTCCTGTTTTGGAGAACACCTCTCCACCCCAAGATGCGGCGCACCGTCTCAACCCACTGTGCGCACGCACGTACAAACTCACAAATTTTCTGAAGTATATAATAGTAGATATATATTGAGGAGGTTGGTATTTTGCAGAAATAGGGATAATCCTGCTACAATTAGTGAAATCCTGCAAAGATTGTGGATGTGATGATTTCAAGAATTGGGATCCGAGCCAATCTTATGCTCTTACCCAAAAATGTTCTCGAAGCGTATCCACGTTCCGCAGCGGAGCTTGGGTGACGCAGCGATCCAGCGGCGGACTTCTAAATCCGTGCCACACGCGCACGCGTCCGCACCGCACGCATGTCGTCTGACCAAATGTTGCACTGGGCCATGGTTTTAAGCAGGTCTCAGGCGGCTTGACGAGTCTGGCAAGGTTCGCCTTGTCTCTGCAGAAGCGGAGACACGATTAAGCTCTAACGCTCAACCAACGGCTTACTCCGATAACTGGATAAGGCAAACGCAGCACAATCTGGCAAGCCACACCATCAAGAAATGGAAGGCAGACATTGCTGCAAGAGGAAGAACTGCTGCATTCCGTCTGCTAAGAGCAGCAAACCCCGTGTTTCGGCTGCGTTTTTTGCCCGATAAACTATGGTGCGGTTCAACCTGCGTTCTGCCTGCTCCTTGCCACGTGGTGACACGCCCCCTGGGAGGTGTATATAAGCCGGTGGTTGAGCATCAAAGTTTAGTCGTGTCTCCGCTCGTGCGGAGACAAGGGGAGCCGTGCGAGACTTGTCAGGACGGCTGAGGCCCGGGTAAAACCATGGTCCAGTGCAATGATTATTATTCTTGGATAAGCTTGGGTAAGCATCCAATTACCCAAGCCTGCAGTAGGAACACAGCCCTGTGCCCAGATTGAGCTGCGATCTTAGGCTTGAAACATGCAAATCAGTTTATCGCCCCCGAAACACAGCCTTCCAGGGGCGAACGCAGCTCATGGGGCGACAAAATAAGCTTTCACCTCGCGATGTAACTGTTGTTGAAACGTGTTCGGCCTGCGTTCGCCGTCCCAGAATCTGAGTATATACACCTCCCAGGCGGTCGCCCGCCACATGTCAAGAAGCGGGTAGAACACAGAACATCAGGGGCAGAACGCAGGTTGAATCAGTTAATTAGGCAGCAGCTAGCCCCTCAACGCAGCCGGAACACGGGGTGTGCTGCTTGAAGCAGTGGGAATGCAGCAGTTTCCATCATGCTTTCCATTTCTGGGGGAAGGGATGGCTTGGCAGGTTCTGTTGCGTTTGCCCTATTCAGCTATCAGAGCATCTTTCGGCTTATTGGTCACTAGAAATAAGCCACACACTAAACACAGTTAAGAATGGCCGTTATGACGGCGCAGAATAACAATTCCTGCATGCTGCATCGTCGAGCTGCTACGCAGCCTTAAATCAGCAAATTCGCCATCTCTTTCAACGCTCAATGTGTGTTAGCGCCCAGATATCCATAAGTATAAGAACTTACCCCATCGTGTAGAAGAAAATGGTCCACGGAAGAGGCACAATACCAACCAGTAATTCGGCTATTGCCATGTACTTCAATACAACATTTGTTGGTGATACCATATTCTTCTTTGACAGCACCAATGCTACAGCAACGTTCGCGAGGACAGCGAAGACCACAAGAGTTGGGAAAATCTTGAAAATATTTCTCTCGTGCTAACATTAATCTGGACAGTAAAAAAAAAGACATGGAATTCACGCTAAAATGCTTTATAAAGCAGCTGACGACTTTGTACTGGATCATCTACTCAAAGGTATTGCCATCTATGAATGATTATTTGTTACTATTAGCTTTTTCTTCGTTTTACCCCCTGTGATTCCCTTTGGTTCCTGTTTTTATTAATTCCGATGAAAACGCTATATGACGAAGGACCCCTTCTTCCAGCACAACAACACCTACCATTTTTGTTATCACTTTCAAAAGCGTTGTCTGAAGAAGTCTGTTCCTTTTGAGGGAAATTCCATAATATTGTGTCACAAAAAAAAAACTCGAGAAATGAAGTTGTAGTGATGAATTCTTTCCAATGTTGTTTTTTGTTCAGTTCAAATAGTAATGAGGAGGTCTCTGGAAAAAGGTTAGTTACCGCCTGGGATGTATTGGAGTAGAAATTCGAATAAACATTAAATCCTAAATCATTTTCATAAGTACTAATATTCTGGAGAGAGGAAGCACCGATGCTCTTCTTACATAATGTCAACAGTCTTCCTTCAGACAACCGAATTTCAAGCCTTATTCGAAAACGAAAATTCTTTCAAATTTCTATTCCTAAACATTATTTGGGGTGTTCGCGAGCATTTGAACTAGTATCTTGGAAATTCAGACGTTTTCAAACGCCCCACTGTCATAGGATAGCGAGTGTACTATTTACTTCTCAATTCATATTTCATTAATTTTATCCTTGACTCGACAACTCATATCTCTGAAGGGAGCAGAAACGCTCATATTTTTCTGGAGTTGGGTATGGATGTTCACTTACACTACGGTGCTTACTGGTTTACCAGTGATTTTGGTCTGCTCCTCTCTCGGCTATCCAAAACAAGATTGCCTCTGAAACAATATAGAAAGGGAATACACCTGACCTGACCATATACTACTTGCTCCAAATGTTGATGATGGAACAGTGGTAAAAGGTAGCGATCCTCCACGCACACTTCGGTGCATCCGTCATAGTAAGAGTGAAAATCTAGAACATATGAATTTAATAGAGATTTAAGGGGTTTGCTTACATAAAACAACAACCTTCAAATACGCATTTTTTGGCGCGGTGTATGGTCGTTTCGTTGAATTCCGAGGACGTCTTCGGACCGCACCTAACCTCTGCATTCATTTCCACGGTCAAGCATTTTACATTGCAACCAAGTGACGATGTGATTCCTCTGGAGTGTTTGAAAAATTTTAGTTATGATGTCTGGTGCCTATAGGAGACACCGCTAATCCACGCACCACATTGCACACTTGACGAAAATGAGAACGGTTGTAACCATGCAATTTCCGGATGCTTAGACAATCATGGTGTCATTACGTAAGAGTCTAAAGCGTACGATTTTGTCTGGGATACTGAGATCTCTCATATATGCAGTTTCGATGAGGAGATTGCAAACTTTTGTTTTCCGTCCATAATGCCTTTCAACATAGAGCCTAGATGTTTAGATTTTTTCGAGGGTTGTAGATGCTCACGCAGAATACACAATTATATGTTTTTATGCTTTTATAGATGGGCTAAATCTGCTACATTGTACCGTCAGTCGTAGGCGGGGCACCAGGATTGCTGATCTTTCGAATGGCGCCATGCGACTTGATTTGAACACATCCGGCGGGGATTGCGAGAATATTTAAGGGTGAACCTTAGGGAATTCTTAGACTCTGATATTCTATTGCTGTCTGGATTGCTCTGAGTCCTTTATCCTCTATTCGTCTACTCTGTTCCGTCCTACGCACTTCTTTGGAATCTGCGTTTACGTGCGAGAAAATAAAGTGTTAATAGATTCCTTGTTTCTGATCACTGGAAAAGTTCAGCGTGAGTCGCTGAAACTACTGCAATTTCACTTGTAACCTTTCCTTAGCATTAACGGCTCTACCAGGGACCCACCTTCCCGATACATGGGGGCTGAGATCCAACAGTGTCGGATAACAGTGCGCTCGGCTTGTTTTTCATTTGTACTGGGTCAGGGAAACATTATGGTAACGACGATTCAGAAGAATACCACTGTACGATTCGTGATATGACTTTTACTGATGTCGCTCCTGATGAGACTGACGTAGTTATCCGCTCCCTCCGTATTCAATCGATCTTTCTACTGGCCAGAATGATATCGATCTACGAGGACGGAGTAGACATCGACAAGAAGAGGTTCCTGATGTGACCACCCGATCATAACTTCGTTAGCATTGGTGGAGCAGAAAAACCGTATACGTTCTATAAACGGAACTGTGAGCATGTACTGAAAGCGTTACTGGTGCACGATGGGAGTAGGGTTGCAATGGCGAGCACGAGCAAGGATGTGGACACAGATATTTCGCAGTTGAACTACCTCGCAAATGCAGGAGTCCAGTTCGCTCAGAGCAATTCTTAGGAGGACGTCAACATCCGTGGCCCTATTCGAAAGACGGTCATCTTGGCACACAGTGGTTTCAGAGTTTATGAGCAAATCCTCAAGACGGAAGAAGGAGTCTACATTATCATCTATCGTGATCTCAAGGACTTAACAAATGCGGTTGGAATAGTTAAGGGGATGCACGCTTGTATTTTTCCTTACACCGACGTCGGAAAAACTGTACGACGCAATGGAGTGGCTGGCCCCACCATGGCTTTGACTTGGGTGGGACTAAGCACAAAGCTACTGGCCGTCAGTAGCCCTCGTGGAGAGGCAGCATGGAGCACTCACAGGAAGCACACATCTGACATGTTGGATGTTATCAGAGAATCAGCAGCTGCCATGCGGAGGAACGTCGTCACCATGTTTAATCCGGTACTTTTGCTGAACGAACCGTTCGCGTGCCTTAGCGAAGACACACACAGCACAGAGTGGGTTCATGAAAGACTTCACTGACTGAGGGGGATAAACCGAGCACAGAGAGCTCGGTTTATCCCCCTCAGTCAGTGAAGTCTTTCATGAAAACGCTTTAGTCATATGTCGCGCCACATGTAAGGAGCGGTCTCTATCAGTTGTTCGACCAACCGTTGAGTCGTGACAAAGCGCATAAGCTGAGAAAAAGAGCGCACAACACGGAATGCGATCATGCTTGCAGGAACTTTCAACCGGATGCCTCAGACGGAAACCAGAACCATAACGGAAACACAGGATCGTTCAGAAGGATGAACACACAGCGTGGCCGTGGTTTTAGAAGAGGTCTCATCTATGGTAATGTATGGGTGTAGACCTTACTGGATCGAGCGGGATGGTTTTATATACTGAATGTTGTTTTTTTCTCGTAATGTCGTTTGTTCAGATTTTTTTAAATGATCGTTTGTGATTTTCTTGCTCATGTTTCCTTATGTGATGTGTTTTTTTCTTTCTTTCTCTCTCTCTAACCAGGCGATAGGGACGTCGCTTACTTAGGCGGGGGGGGGGGGGTTGTACGGTCGGTCGTAGGCGGGGCCACCAGGATTGCTGATCTCTGGTGCCACGCGACTAGATTTGAACATATCTGGCGGGAATTGCGAGAATATTTGAGGGTGGACCTTCTCTGAACTTTCTGCCCGCGGTGGATCCGCGGTACGCCCGAGGTGGAGCGTCGCTTCGCCACCGCGGGCATGTGCGGGTCCATCGCGGATGTACTGCGGCGCCACCGCGAGCGTGTGCGGATCCACCGCGGGCATGTGCGGATCCACCGCGGACATACCGCGGATCCACCGGGGAGACGGGCGTTTTTAAGAGACCAGTATAAGCAGTGCGATGAGACTTTTGAACTATATATTGCATGCTCATTTCGCATTAAATCTTCTGAATTACACTACTCATGGGCATTATTAATAATTTTATTGATAGCATTAGCACTCTTCCTGCACCTTTGTTGCATTTAATATTTTGGTCATTAAAAATTAGTATGTTCGGGTATCCGACGAGAAAAGGCAAGAGTAAATCTGCCTCGATATTTCCACTTCACTTTGCAAGCGTTTGCACATCACAGGATTCGAACCTACCTTCTCTCTTGAGCTGATGCTTCCAAGTCCAGCGCCTTATCCATTCGGCCACACGTGTCGACGGATGTGGTGGTTCTCACACCGCTGATGTATGAGTCAGCTTTATTGCGGGTCCACTGCGGGAATGTGCGGGTCCACCGCGGGCATGTGCGGGTCCACCGTACGCCATCTGCGGGTCCACCGCGGATGGCAAAGTTATCGCAGGTCCACCGCGGGCATGTGCGGATCCACCGCGAGCATGTGCGGGTATAGCGCGGGAGTTACGTCACTACCGGTCGTCCACCGCGGGCACGTGCGGATTTATCGCGGGCAACCGCGGATCCACCGCGGATCGACCTCGTACCGCGGATCCACCGCGGGCAGAAAGTTCAGAGTTAGGGGATTCTTAGACTGTGATATTCTATTGCTGTCTGGATTGGTCTGAGTCCTTCTTCCTCTATTCGTCTACTCCGTCCTACACCCTCTTCGGAATCTGCCTTTATTTGCTAGGAAATAAAGCGTTAATAGATTCCATGTCTCTGATCACTGCAAAAGGTTCAGCGTGAGTCGCTGACTACCGGCTTTACCAGAACCCCGGAACAACAAGATGCCCAATTCGTGCTGAGATCCCATCGATAGACTGTGTATGCTACCAAATTACAGATTTTGATTTCTGCTAATGATTGTTTTTCTAGAAAAACAGTATTTGATAAAATGGGATGGTTTTGACCTGCTTCTTTTCATATGACCATATTTATTTATTTATTTGTTTATTTATTTATTTATTTATTTATTTATTCATATAATCTATATGCAATCGAGGGTGCTCTATCAGACATAAGGAGAACTAAAGTGAGGAGATAGGTCCTAATTGAATTAATCATCATAAACCAATACCCGAATATTGTCACAACTCAGAAAACGTCGCATCCAGTGCTTCTCAATAGGGATAAAAAGTGAGCCCGCTGATTTACAAGGGACCATATCTGTAGAAAAGTTAAAGTGTTTACAGGTAGCGCTTTGTCGTCCCTAACAGTCAACTAAGTACCCTTCGTCGCATCTCAAAATGCGCCTTTGAAGCTTGCCGGAACCGATGCCACAAAAGTTTATAATTCACATAAAATTTTGAACATCTAGGCTCTACATTGAAAGATGATATGGACGAAAAATCAAAAGTTGCACTACATGCTCATGCTAGAATGAACGAACACCATATCTAATGAGAAAACAGAAAATCTGAACAGCTACCTTGAAATCATAAACAGTTATGAACACTGTCAGAAAAACCAAAGATTTAGACAGAAATAGAGCTGTAATACTGCTTGCGGGACTACGAAGAACAAAGCGCACAATGTTTCAATGTGAGCTCAAGTTGTAATGGTTCAAGGAGAAAATTCTCGGAATAGGAAATGAGGTATTTTAATGAGGGGGATTCAGAGAATTCACGCCATTTACAAAATTTTTGTGTCAAAGCTAGATCATGGGGTTCAATGAGCTGTGAAATACGAGCTTGTGAAGGATCGGACTCTGGTGGTGGTTTCGTTGCGATACATCAAACTGTTAGCGCAGATATTGGTAAACAGGTGAAAGATGATTCGAAAGATACATTTCATTATTACAACAACATTCTAGAAGATGATCTAGAACGTAGTCGAAACATAATCATCTTTTTATGCCATCAGCGTCTCATTCGTTCGCCACTAAGTTTCACGATTCAATCAAATACATACAATAATAATGGTTCGTAAGCAGCATCTAACAAGGAAAGTGCCCGAAGTTAATCGGATAATTCAAAAAGAAGACCTATTGTCTAGGAGGCTTGCAGAACGTCTCGTTACAGCCTGTGTTTGAAACCTGCCACTGGTCTCTTGGGGCTCAGAATACCACGTCGGTAATTGATTTTCAACCTTATTGCAGCAGAGGATGACCGGATGGATAATCTTGCCCAATCGTAACCAGGGGTTTGTGAACTAGGGAGAGTATGCAAACTCTCGACCTTCACATCTGCAACACTATCCACTCGGCCATCTAGTAGCTACATTAACTACGAGTCAAAGAAGACACTCATCAGGAAATCATCAACGTGATTTCTGAATTCCAAGAAACTATTTGCCAAATTTTACATATCTTCTGTAATTACGTATCTCCTGCTATACAGAGCTTTTTACCATGTAGGTCTTGTTTTGAAGCAGCGCACCATGCTAGTGCATTTTCCATGTAAGATCTGGATCCGCAGAATTCACAAGATTTGCCTAGTTTTTGCATCGCTTTCTTGGACCCAGTATTTCCAGAAGAGAGCGAAGCCCATGAGCGTATTAGGAGCGAATCAAATGGGAAATTCAGAGTAATGTCTTCCATCTATCTGTTATGGACTCCCCCTTTACGCAGCAATCTCAGGTGCTTGTGTAAATCTGTTAGTTACCCGCCCACTCTCGAGGATCAAGAGAAGAATGTCTCAAATTTTCCTGCTATAATTGTGCCAGGTAACGTTCTGAAAAAAAAAACTGAATTCAAGAAGTTTTGAAGACTTATCTCGAAATTTCCGTGGAAGTCTGGTAATTTTGATGGCAGTCGCAAAACGGTGTCATGGCTTATGTAAGATAAACAGAGTGTGAATGATGAAGATGAATTTATTTAGGAATATGCTAAGTCCAATGTTTATCGAATAACGTGCAGCGAACTTGCTTAAATAGTCAAAAATTTTCTCTATATGAATACAGACGTATATGGCTGATTTCACTGTGACACAATACAAAAACAGTCAAAGTAGGTCTCTGCGCATTTTCTCCATATTACTTCTCCACCTTTCTCAGCATATTAGGTTATTTAGGATATGGTCGCAAAGATATTCGTTTTTTCATCAGACCCCTTTTTATTTCAGCCATTAATTATTAAGCTACATTGCGGGCTACGGTTTGAAAAAGTGGGCGAGTCTGGCGTCACTCAGACTACGGGATCTCTTCTGGCGAATTTTTCTGAGGAGCCGAAAAGAGAACAACCCGCAAGATACGGGGGTAGTTCACGGGGTGGAACACAGTAGTCTACGTATCTCGGTTCGCATAGCCGCTGATGATCAAGATCGGGTTGCGCAGTGTCGCTGAGAGAGGTAACATTGTGTCTTTTTGTTTCCTTCTATACATACATGCATTCACTTAATACGCTCTTTGAGACAAACGTCAAAACAGTAGTAAAGAGGGTCCAAAATTGTAGTAGGTGGAATATTCCGTCAATTATGTCTGTCATTACAGCTCCCAATAAAGAAATCTTACGAATCTCACCTGCATCGCGAGTAGGTGCTCAATTTTCCTAACGGCAAGAGGTTCCAAATCCCGACCTCTTGTCTGCCGATATGTTCGTTCAGGAGTCTCCATATATCAAACGTCATTAAACTTCACTTCATAGAAGAAAAGGAACATTTTTTACGGTTTCTCGACGAACTTCGAGGAGAAAACACAAGAATCCCTGACTTCATCACTCCAATTTTCCGAAGGAGAGCTGTTCAATCAAATCTCTACTTTCATATTTAAGAGAAATGTTCGATCCCATTTTTGTTGAATTCGAATAGTAATGTATTGATAGCACTGGTGTGCACAGTTTTCTGAGAGGAAGCTCCGTGTCTAAAAAGTCGTCCATAAGCACCCTATTTTGGTTTTGTTCCAGCATGACATCCTTGAGAATGCTAGTGAGACATCTGCCGTATAGGCCGTTTTGTTGGTCATCCAAGCGCGGTGCACTTTTTCAGCATCACAAGAGCGGATGTGGCAGATGTCATCGCAATCACATCAGTCCGCGCGCTCCCTAGAATAAAAGGATCGAAAACGTGCTTCTTATACTTTTCTGGGGATCACAGACACCACTGTGTTCAGCACCTCTTAACAAATTCAATTATACAAAAATCTGGAAAACGAAGGTGAAATAGGGCGCTTTCATTCATCTCAGCACCACCGTCTATGAAACGATTGCTTGGCTATGTACACAATCCAAGAAAACGAGGGAAATTAGTGCGTTTTCCTCGCAGAAAACGTGAAAAACGCATATATTGGCATGCTCACTAGCACATACATTCCTAACCACAAATGATGACGTACCAAGCAATCACTTCCGCTAAAGGGGAACCAACATCCAATCCAACGAGAAGTTGGCCTGGCTAACAATTCACAAAGCATTACACTCTGTTAACTTATTTAAATTGTACCAGTCGTCAAAAGATGTAAAAACACCACTTGCAGGGGCATCATAATCGGGCTTTACACCCGTTACAGGCCTCCGAAGAAGGCCAATAAAGGTAGATCCTCATCTCACTTGCATGTTCTGGACACGCTGATTCTAATGGTGTTTTACTTCGCAAAAATGCAATGAATTGCGTTTTTTACACTTCAAGAGTACGAGCTTGGTTATCGATCGTTCGCTCTTCTGATCACAATGTAGATCAAATTGATAGAAGGGCGCGAGATGTGATGGTGGACACGAGACGGAGAACAGGACTGCTCGTACATCCGTCGAGAGTTTTATAAACTCTCGGCTGAAAAACTCTTCAAGAATAGGGTTTCCGAGTTTTAGGCCTCAGGCGTTTATAATTGTTCTTAGCAGCTCACGTAGGTTCTGCTGATGTGAAAATATCAGAAATGATCTGAGCCTGGAAGACAAAAATGAGGTGAGACGCTGCCTTGAAGCCGAAACGTGAAGCCATCAATAATACTATTTAACAACATGGAGGTAGCAAAAGCGGACGAAACACATCGCTACTTGCAGCATTAGCGATTGGTTGCTGCATTTGAGCGCAAAGGTATTTTCAACACCTCATATTGACACACACTATGGCGTTAATTCTGTCAAAAAGAAATTCCATCCGCTCTCCTGAAGAAATCATAAAGATGGTACCCAAAATGGAAAGAGAGCAAGAAAGTAGTTGCTTTTTTGCAGGAGTAATAAAAAACGAAAAAAATAGAGCACAGGCATCGGCTACAACTGGCAGAGTAGTACATAAACAATTTTTGCCGACAATCATAGAAATATTTCAAAGGAACATATGTGGCCTGAAAATGTTTTTTTTTTCGTTGCAGGCAGTGAAAGTCGTACCGAATTATTATCTATTTAGTTGTTCCACGCGAATTAAAAGCGGCTTCCACAATAACTTTCGTCTCTCGGCTTTTGAGTGTTTCCGATTTTCAGGTACAGTCCCAACCACTCTGCGACGAAATCTCTGCCGGAGACGTAGCCTTCTCTGAGATATCACAAGTACAAGTTCATTTCAAAATTTCAGCCCTGGGAGCTGGTACGAGTTGTCGCGCGTTGCAAACACAGTTCTGGAGCGCGACAGCCCGATTTGGCAGGCATAATTCAGCTGATAGGAAGCGGCGGCATTGATCAAATCCTATGTGGGCGACACCAGAATGAGACGATGACCCGTCCGATGTTTTTTGCTCGCTCAAATTAGGCAATTTCAAATCCTTGGATTTTGCCTCTATGGTGGTATTCTAACATAAGATCCAGCGGACTGAGATGGCCTAGAGAAAGAGAAGTTTCTGGAGATGAAAATTACCGTGGATGCTGCTTCTAAGAGGAAGAAATAAATGATGACGGAAATCAGGATATATTACAGTGTGTTTCATCGGGGAACACATTTGTGAAGATATTAGAGTAAGCCAGAAGGTAAGACATGCGAGAAATGCCGATCGAAGGCGCAAATATCCACTATTGTCGTTTTGGAACGGATTATACAAGAAATATTAGGTTGTTGCGAAATTAATTGCCGAAATGGACCCTTCAATTTAAAGTGTTGTAACTCTGCTCAATCACAATCTTTTTCAACAACTTAGCAACCATTTAATTCGGTAGATCCTTCCCGACAATTCGGCGATGATTGCATGCCTCTACAGCAAAAACTGAGGTTACAAGAACTCGCAAACTTTTGAAAGGCGATTTCAGCATGCTTCAGATCAGCAATCTGCTGTTGTCGAAGGATTGTATCTGGAGCTCGGAAAAACGATGCACAGCAGGGAAATGGTCTGAGGAATAAGCGCGTTAAGTGACAACCTCGATGCGTTTCTGCATCAGTTTTAGCCGGGTGAGTTTTGGAATGTGTGGCTTAGTGCTACCTTGGAGCAGGGGAAAACCAGCTTTTGTTCACCACTGCCGACCACATCTATAGCAAATTTGCAGATCTCAGTTCGAAATTACAATTCTAGGACTCTGTTCTCAACGTTTGACTAGGTTATAGAAGGGTTCATTCAATCATACCTTTGCAGCACCACCAAACTCCTGACACAACCTCCCTAGAGAGAAGATCTGGTTTGGGAAAAATTAGAAGCGGGAAATCGTCTCCACTCATACCCATTCGCATTTCTTGTTGTAGCACAGAAACCGAGCTTTACCCAGCACTTATATGGTCTAGAAATTAGACGTTTTGGGACGAAAAATTAAGTGAAAAAAGATGTCATGCCAGGTAAGACGTTGGTCACCTGTCAGATCGTGTGGTGTTCACGTCCGCACCTTTCGTACCCTGTTGATTGAAGTGAGATGCATTGAAACTGTAGTATAGTGAGCGCCCACCCCTACTCTTATCGTCAGCATGGTAAGATCCGGTTTAGATTCCACGGCTGTCCTCAACGCCTGATCGTCTAGCGACATCCCGCGACTACTACCATGGTTATATTTGAGTTTAAAATCGTAAAAAGAGAACCTCGCGAATTACCAGCTCACTGTCCATTAGGAAGATGATTCCAAGCTTAAACAAATATAAGATTACCGCATCCCTCCGACAAAGGGTGATCCAGTTTGAAGTCATCAAACATAACCACTCGAAAATTGCGTTGGCTCATTATTTGTTCGCGACTTCATAAAAATCCTCAGGAAAGAGCTAGCCAGAATATTCAACCAGCATTTGAAAGATTTGAAAGAGGAAAGAAAGCTCTACAAGATACTCACATAAGCAGGGCTGAAATTGCTCAAATTGAACGAAGAGAAATGTTTAGTTGAGAGTACCCCAAAACGGCAATTATTTTCGCAACAACCTGATACTATGAAAAGAAAGCCATATTGTAAGAAATAATATGACAAGAGAGTTCTTTTACCTCTTCTTCCTAAAAGTCAAAGAGGGTTTGGCGATCGTCCACATAAAAAGTAGCATGGATATTTCTAGAAAGTATTCTTATGTTACAGATTGATGCATATAAAGATCTGAGGCAGGTGTATGGAAAAAATAAGAAGAAATGAACTTGGAGGAGTTTTGGCGTGTTTGGAGAGGCTGTTCGAAGGAAAGGGTCCGGCTGGGATAGGGCACACAGCAATATGCGAAGAGACGCCTCATTAAGGTTGGGCAAATATTATGTACACTTGTTGGTCAAATACAATATTCAGTCTTCGAGAATTTCATGGATAAAGAGAAATAGTGCGAGTATCACCGGAAGGTGTGCTGTTGATGTTTGCAAAAAGCTGTACGGCGATAGGGCGTAACGACGTCGGCCAATTGTTGATGTTGGCTCGGTCGATTTCCCCAATCACGGAGCTCGTCTCGTTTTATCCTATTTACGGCGTTTATTCGCTAATAAGCACAAACAGGGAAAAATCCACACCTAGGCACGAAACCACTCGCAGTACAGGCACGGACTACGTAAACAACCCTCCGTACTTGTAGGTAATGACCTAGTGTGCGCAGTGTTTTTGAGATGCAGACGGAAATGCGATACCTCTCGCACTACGTTCAAGTCTCGCTGGTCCGCTTTCGGGCTTATTAGACGCGGCACTCCTGCATGAATTCAATCGCTCGTAGCATCATCAGGATGCCAACGTCCAGACATCATTTTTCTTTTGGCTGATCGAATTATATGGGACTACTAGCGTTCGACATATAGCAACAAGGTGACATATCCTATTCTTATAGTGAAATCATTAGCAGGCCTTATTTCGGCAGTTTTCAGGCTTACTCTTTAGAAATATTAAGTGAGCTCTCACTGTGATTTTTTTTGTCGTAGGAAGGAAGTTGAAGTTGAACGTAACCTAGTTAAAAGTAGTTGGTTTTCACAAAGAATCTCGCAATCTGTTCAAGGCATAGAAACGCACAATAGCGGTCTCTTTTCACCAATTTAGGTAAAAACAAAGGTGAAATTGCAGTGCGAGAAACGTGTGCAGTGCATGGAGCTATAGATGAACTAGCACGATAAATCCTGCTCATATTGATTCCGCACAAAGGTACAACCAAAAATAGACGAACAACTCCTACGCAATTTTTCGTATAGAACGAAGAAGTCGTTACGTGAACGCCTTTCCCAACCTCGTTCTAGTATATCCAGTACTCACATGTCAAACATATAAAAAATGACTATAAAAAAAGAAGAACACTTGTGGAAAGGGGAAACGCCATTTAACGTGAGAGTCATTGCGCCACAGGATAAGAGGTATCGCTTTAAAGTAATGTAAAAAGTTAGTAAAGAAGTGTAAGAGTGCAACAATGTCAGCATTTACTAGTATTTGCTCTATTCACAAAACAGTCACAAACTAATTACAATTCGAAGATGCAATTCTCTGAGAGTTCTTTTTTTTTGTCTCTAAAACTTACCAAAAGGAGCTATGGATAAGGGAACCACTCGTTATCACTTTTGTTCAACACTTTGTTCTTCTTCTAGCAGAGGATAACCGTTTTCAGTCACTGAACTTTGGTAGTGATATTATCCGCCGAAATTCCCATCGAACGCTCTCCATTGATTTTGCGACATCTATGAACCTCTCGCGGGTCGACTATTTACTCTGAGTGGAGAACTTCACTGATCGTCCTATAGGAAACAACATTCATGGATGGCAAAATGATGCGCCAATAGTGCAAGGTGAGATGGGTCCTCAGATTTATCCAACGATTAGGCTCTAGCTGCCCTATAAATTTCGAGCGTATCCCAAGAACTTTTAGTACTGGTGGGCCATTGTCGTTCTCAACCGAGCTGTACATCTCCCTTTCTAATCCTTTTGTTCTCCCTGCTCCATCGAAATTGTGAAGCAATATTAGTTCCTCGGATTATTTTTCTGAACACATCAATTTTTATTTCGTCTTGTACGTCCTAGCCCAAATCATAAATGAAAAGATAAATAAATAATCAGTTAAATCAGCCGTCACACGCGTTGAACAGTGTTGCAACGAGCACTTGGATTGGGAAAGGAACTTCATTTGCATCCAGCAACGTACGTGTATGCTGCGAGACTTGACACTACACGCTGACGGCTCATGATCAAGAGATTTACTACTGGCTTCAATTTCATATCCTTACGACCATTGCCATCTCCTTCATTTGGGATGTAAGAACTTCCTTCCGACCTTGTCTCCCTCAAACGGTGAAGACCCGACCAAATTTCAGCGTTTTCTCCGTCGTTCACCCATGCAGCACATCGCCGTGCTTTCTGGACCCAATTTGTGTGTTAGAATAATGAGTTCGAGCACGAACACGTGCCCTACTATGGCCTCACTGCATTTTTTTCTTCTGCGCCGTGGACCTCTTATATCAGACGCTAGCTTCATTGACTGTAGCATGATTCATATTTTTCAACACAATATTATTCAACTCTTCGGTTTTGTTTCTGTGCAATTCTATACGCCTGCCTGTCTTCTCCGTCTCCAGGAAGGGTGAAGCGACGGCTTTCCTATCAAGGCAGCACCTCGTCGAAATTTTCTGCTCGGGGTTAATGTGCCAGTAGTGAGACTCAATGTCAGCTCATCAGAAATGTAAAGAGGACACAAAAAACATGAGTTACCTGCGCATAAACTCGAAGGGCAATCGTCTGCCTGTCCTCAACGTGTCCGCGCAGCCACGACGCGCCAGCTTGTATAGGCTCGGTTACATGCACAAGATCGGGTACGTTCCGCATGGTGGGACTCACGAGTGCCAAGAGGTGAACGATTAAATGCACGGAGAGCAGTACGACGATTCCGCGGATTTCGTGCGTTTCGCGCTACCTCACCGTTGGCTATGAGTTGGCGGTATTCAGCAAAATCATCTTATATAAATCTCATACATGATGACTGGAGTATGTGCTGTCTTTGCGTGAGCGCCCAGACATTCCTGCAGGGTGGGCTGCTTGTACGAAAATGGTCCACACTGGGCTCTCTGTTCTGTAAATTGTCGAGCACATATCACTTACGCATGAAAATCGTCTTTCCATTGCCTCTCGCGGTTACCTGCGACGTGCAGACCAGCCCACTTTGGCTACTGACAGGTGCAGTCTGTGTGATAACACGAAATCCTGGAATGAATCCGTCGGTAGACGGGCACGGTTTCAGCTGGACCGTTACAGCTCGCTTGAGTCCCGCAGGACTTGTCTCGTTTCCGCTAATTCGGACCGAAAAAAGTACCTGCGAGTGAGCGGGTCGAAGTTCCATCCCCGCCCTTTTCGGCTTTGGATGAAAGGAATTCGATGTCTAGGAAAAGCAGAACGTGCTTCGTTATATCTCCGACATGCCTTCGTCGTCACATGGCATGCGAGTTCTACATAAGGAGGCAGTTGCAGCTCGCTCTTGCCGCTGCTGCGGACAAGGCGAGTCCGGTGGAACTCATCCAAACAGCTGCTGCTGGGAATCTTGTGTTTGTGGCGACTTTATGGCGGATGGTGGCGCCTTAGACTCTCGGACTTATGTCGTCCGTATGTGCTATAAACGCGGTGGTTCAGTGGAATATTTGTTATACTGTACAGGGAGAGTGAGTGCGAAGAGTAAAGTGAGTAATGAGCGCCTCGTGCGGCTTACAACATCATTCTGAGTAGCAACTAGTATCCCAAGCATAAGACGGGTCAACCCCGCCCCCTCCACAGGTGGTACAGTATCAACGGTGAACATGAATACTACAACGATCATCGATCTGTCGATGATAGTATTTGTGTTATTACAAGGCAGCACTTTGAAACATCCATTGTTAGTACCTCGGCACGACATCGCGATAGATCTCATTCCTTTCGGAGCTTTCAAGCACAGTTGGGTGCGAAGAATGCCATTCGACTGTTCGCAATTCAACGATGAAGTGCTACGCTCCATTCAGGTTGCTGCACCTCACATTTGACGCTTCAGCACGAAATTTCACGAAAATATCGCATTGCCTCGATGCGGTTGTTTGGTCGTGCAGCTATCGCAACAGCAAAACCAGAAACATCTGCCACCCATAGCCCCAGAAATGTGCTCTGTTTTTGCAATTCCTTTCTTTGCGAAACTAGATATCTCGGTCGATTGTGCCTAAAGCACGATCTCCCACGCTTCCACTCGTGACTTCAATTTTTTTGCTATTATTCAGCGTTATGCATGTGTCTGCAAACCCTTAATGCCCTTCATTGATGCTAAGCCCTAGCTCTAGGTCCATGATTATAGGATAGCATAAACGACGGCAAATAGCGGCATTTCTGCGAGACACTTTTCCCCATATCGAGAATCATTAAAAAAAGTGCGTATAGTTGACCACCAATGGTCACCAATCGCTATATCGAACCTCGATGTCACAGTATGTACCCTAGCTCTACTCCCCATACATCTATGACACAATCATTATCATGTATTCCAGGACGCCACCTTCTATCATCGCTTCCCGATGCACCACTGCTGGAGAGCTATCACATGCTTTCAACAAATCTAGAAATACGATAGGCATGGCTTTTTGTGTCAGCGATAATTTTCCTCCACTTAACGAGCAATAAAAATGGTATCAATTCCAATTCCACCGGCTGTACCTCTTCAGAAATGGACCATTGATCCACATTAACTCACAATTTGCATGCGAAGTCGATAAGACGTTTCTTGCCCTCGGAAGGAAGTGACGAAGACAAACCTTTCGAAATTACTAAATAACCTCGAAAAGGGGAAGGCGTTGTTGCAGCGGCAGACTACAAAGACTTCTACTGTTTTAGGGACGCTAGGCCTATTTGAGTAGCGAGAGATTTATCCCTGGACTGAGCTGGCTGGTGTTTGGCATTTCTGCCAATTTTTATTTGCGTGCCTAGCTTACAGCACTTGTCTCAATGGAAATAAATGGTCTTTTTGCCAGAAGCCTTAAGAGACCACTTATTTAAGTACTTACTACCAAGCCTTAGGTTTGATATCATTGTGGATGTGTGCAGATACACTATTCAGCCATAAATCCAAATACAACGAGATCCTCGAAGAAGAAAATAGGTGTTCCATGACGAAGAAATAAAGTACGCTACGATGGCAGCAATGCAGTGAGTACTCAGAAAATACCACATCCAACTAACATGTCGTTTTATTAAAGCCCTTCCTGGTCGAGTGTTTCTTTTGCAAGGCTTGGGCCTAACGTGAAGGCTCCATTTTAATCGTCACACATCCATTTTCGCGTGTTGAACGCTTTTTGAGGTAGGGGACCACACATGAAATGTCGCTATGTTCTTTTCTCCCAGTTGCAACAGGATGGTGCCAGTGAAACATAGGGGATCTAATTCTGGCTCATAGCCAGGAGAAGGGATAGGAAATGCGTGTGGTCATGCCGCAGTGAATACCGTTGGGGCAAACAAACCCCTCTATACTGACAAGGCGTAGTTGGGCAATGTAGAGGGCTTCCCTCAAAATCTGTTTGTCCATTGTGTAGTATTGTTGTTATTATTAAGTAAGTTTGTGCGGTTTTTCTGAGCATTCAGTGTATTTTCACGAAGTGGACTAGTTGAACTCAGGTTTTTCGAAAAGTTATTATCCGCAATGCTTCTCCTTAACATCTAGAGCAAATGCTTTCAAAAAATCGTCTCATTACTCTACGAACTGTGCGTGCAGAGCAAGGTGCATCCTTCAGCCCAAAATCTACCTCTATGAAGCAGACGTCCACTTCTGCGTTGCCCCTTCGACAGTAATGGCCTCCACTTGGACGCTGTTAACATCTCCAGCAGCTTGAGCTGCATTTGTTCCACTACTGTACAGAAACAAGTGGAGGTATCGGAGATGTACGCTCTTGTCGAACTGGAGGGTCACATTTCATGCGACAGAAAATGAGAATCGGCTGGAAGCGGGGAAATTGGTCATAGCCACCGTAAAGAGCAAAACAAGGGCTACAAAATGACCTATGATAGGCTATCGGAATTTGATCAAATCCTTGCAAAAAATTGAATTGAAAAAACTGCACGAACTTATTGCCCAACCCAATACATGGCAAGCCGTGCATAAAAGAACAATCGCAAAAAGCAAACATAATTAAAGACAACCAGGTAACCTCAAACAAACGAGAGTTAACAGCGAATAGTGTCATGACTTCAAGTACGGGTGGAGTGCCCTTACATCTGAGCTGCGCTCTGGAAAAATGAACTGTTTTTTGCCGAGTCTTTCCTTGTCTACTATGCATTTTCGGTAAGACGACCTCTAATCCGCGGGGTGAGCTCAACTTGATGCATCAGAGTGCCCCCAGCATTGCCGTAGACTCCTCATGTCTGCAATGCCATAATGTTTGAAGAGGAGCGCAGATGCAATCAGCTCCCTGAACATGGCCCGAATCGCGAAATGATTTCGGTTCACTTATGGGGCTTTACCGTGGAGTGGGAACGTGTGCGGAAACTCATCTCAATCCTGACAAAATGCAACAGGAATTACATATTATACTTTATAGAAGATTTCAATTAAGAAGCTCATGAAATGCACGAGATTATTTCCCGCATCTGTTTTCGGAAGATATTTGTTCACTGCAGGTAAACAGAAGAGCTGAAACTAGGGGCTCTTAATATATGGATCAAGCCATAAAACAGGCGAAAATGCAGATGTCACACAAAACATGATTCTCAAAAGTGGCGCTGTTGTTGACAGAGAGGAAAACTTAGCGCTGTTGTTGACAGAGAGGAAAACTCAGAACTCGGTGCAGCTAACTCTGGGTCAGAATGAAAATATTCTTGCAAGACAATACTATTTCCTGTTGTGATCAGTTTGATTGCCTTGCATAATCAAATATCATCAATTGTTCCTTAGTCCCGCTTCGAACGTCATAAAATTGTGCAGGAATTCTGTCGCTTTGGAAATTCATTACCGTGATCATTTCCAGTGTATGTGACAATCTTCTGGCCTCTCCCACAATTTTGCCAACATTCACTTTAAGATGCAGGATAGAAAGACCTTATGCCGTGCCATCACGGTAGTAGCATTATCCTTTTTTGTGAA
The DNA here is from genome assembly GCA_000816745.1 of Ancylostoma duodenale. Lineage (NCBI taxonomy): Eukaryota > Metazoa > Nematoda > Chromadorea > Rhabditida > Ancylostomatidae > Ancylostoma > Ancylostoma duodenale. Next base: position 128,695 of record KN726134.1, read on the forward strand.
GGACATTATCCTTAATTGTAAACATACCAGATCTCATCTCAGTTCTCATTTGCTTCAAGAGCCCGTAGCGTCCTCACTGCCAGTGTTCGTAAAAAATATATATTGCTTGCGTTTTTCAAGGCATGATTCTTCATTGGTGTAGGTATAAGTTTCATTGCTAGACGGGGAGGCGTGGGGGGAGGGGGGGCTGATGTCCACACAAATGACAGTGACGATTCACTGAACATGATAAAATCACAAGAGTAACGCATTTGGAACATGCGTTGGGCTTCTTACTGAGATCACTGCTAAAGCAAAACTGGTATAGTGGAACTCGAAGCGTTGAGGAAAAATCAGCAAGAGTTTGTAGTACAATGACATCACTGTACCCGTTGAATGACATCTTTATTCGAAGCTACCCAATTCTTTCCACCCAGCGAAAAATAGCGACATCTTCCTGGGTACGAGCAGGCTTTTGCCGCAAGGCGTTCTTCTCTCCTTTTCCAAGTAAACTTTCGGAATAGTCTTCAATGGGAAGCACCGTTAGCAGCACCATGAGAAACCATCCACTAACTATCCACAATTTATCATATCAGACCGAGATGGCTCAGCATTTCATGTGTAGTGCAAATAATTATCAGGATTTTTTTTCCAAAAAGGTGACTGCGTTGTGGCATCGTCATAAAAAAAAGCTCATGAGTTTTACCCATCCTAGCTATTTAACTTCCAGATCAGGTAACATTAAGGCAGCATGATATCAATCATTTCATCATAAGCTGTTGATGAACTCACTCTATGTACCTATACGAGGTCTCAGAGTATTGCCATGCTAGCGTGGACTGGAAAATTCCGATGCTACTGTCCTCACAATGTAACATACATTTTCCATACTGAACGTTCTTTATGACCTAAGCATGGAATGCTGTGACGTACTTATATTTGGGGCTACGGCGGGATCAAATTTCTGTGGAGAAAGTAGTGCCCGATTCCGCGTACCGAACCTGAGAAGCATTTCCAAGGTAGGCTGGCTGTGCAGTTAGAATACATCCGAACCTACATGGTTTTATACGATCCCTCGCTGAACCATTTTTATGAAGAAAAAAACTTCGTGGACCGTTATTGCACAAAGACAGCTGGACCGCGACTTTTCCTTTTCAACTACTCCACACTGAGATCGCGGATCCCCCCCCCCCTAACCACATGGCATAATGTGCTTAAGAGTAATAACTAAAATGCCATTGGCTGACATCGCGTTGTTACTGTGTGTTTTTTAATCATAAACGTAAGTAATAATGACATTACCTACGAGCTAGCTGGTTGTTTCTTCACTGGGTTGTCAAGAAAATCCTACATGAGGATTCCAAAAAAATTATTTGTTCTGAAAATCAAAGCAGGTTCACTAAGCTATTAGTCCAAAGGTATTTAAAGCTAACTGTACTGCTATTCCAAACGTACTTCAATTTTGTAACGAGGCTTCGTGCCATTTTTTACAGATCGGGTTGCTGCTCTTCTTTTTTGCGAGTACTCCGGCTAGCAAAATCTCCAACGTAATCGGGGAAAGTGTCGCAAAACACCCCAAATGGCCACGCTGATCCATTCTACTCGGATTTGGCGATATGAGCTTTCGAGGGCAATCACGTCTTGCACGGGCCGGTCTCATAAGGCGAAAGGAGTGCTGCCGTTCGAGTTACGATGCAAGGCAGGACAGTCACTGCTACCAAGGCCACTTCTAGAAACTGGTGGATGCTTTTGAAAAACAAAATGGCAATGTCGAAAATCCCATATTACTCATCCATTCCTCAGCCCAATTTTGTCGCTTTTTTCGGTAAGGAGGTCTAATACCAAAGTAACTCATCTGGGCTAGAAGAACACTGTTCCCCACTTGCCATATTGTTCTGATGATGCTTCATCTAATCATAAATTGATCTGCTCTCCAGTGGTTTCCCTTTCTGAGAAGGATTCTTTCAAGAATAGGGATAATGAATTTGGGATGTAGCATCTCAACCGCCTGAACCCGTTGTCCTGGGCTGAGACGATTGGTTCACTCACGTGCCCCACTAAAATAGTCCACAGTAACTGAGTAGCAGTCGATTGGTTTGTTGAAAATTAAACTGTTGAACAAAGTTAGGATAGAAACAAAAGTATATCGAATTTAGCAACGGGAATTACCCACAAATCTAACATTCATTTGAGACAAGCTAACAAGTGTATTATGGCGTACACAAATTGGAAAAGAGACCCAAATGGGTCACCCTATTTGGGTGTCTTTTCCATCCGACCATTTACACGTAGTGGAATGCAGAGGGAGTATGTGGTGATATCTGGCAAATGTCAGGAAAAAATAGTGAGAAGTGTTTTAGATTAAGCAGGATGGGAGCAAAGGTCTGACATATTATAAAGCGAGGCAAATTCCAGGAACATTCTCTACAGTCAGGTGAGTTGTGCTACCTTTTCTTAGTTTTTTTACTCGCGAACCATTTTTACAGCGTGAACACCCATTAAACACTCATGTTCCTGTCAATGAAAAGATTACGCTACGCAAACAACCAGTTCAATCTAAAGTCTATCGTGGACAATAAAAAAGGTCACATCTTATAATTTCACATTTAGAATGAGGAACTGCTGTGCAGGACACTTTCCAGGAATCTGAAATAACCAGTGAAGTAAGAGATACAGTAGTTATGTATTAATCCCGAGCCTAATGACTTCACTGTCGATCTAATGAGAGTGACTTCAAACTTCTCTAAATCCATAGTTTTTGTGGATGGAACCCTTACTTTGGCAACGATTGTCGAAAGAAGCACGGGTGTAACGAGTGATGAGCGAACGAGAGTGTGCTCGAGCGCCCACAAGCGTATCAGGAGCAATTACTCCCCACTTCATTTGCTTTGAAGAAACATCCAAGGGAAACATATTGGATGGAAAATTGCAATTCCTTTCGTATTGCGTCGTTTTCTTCTACCACATCTCCTCGGTCTTTAATAGATTTGAGTACATATGAGCAATATATGGACCCAAGGAGTATAACTAATTTTCTTATACGATTGCTGCACATGACTAGTTTTTATCAACTTCTGGAATACGCACGTTTGTTTGCCAACGACATGAATTCTGAGTAGTAGGGTACGATGACACGATATCCTCATGATTCGTTCTCAGTAACGGGCCAAAATAGACCGAAGCTGTGTTAAACAATTTCGTTTGGGTAAGAACAACAGTGGAGCACTCTGTCTCGGCCACTAACGAGGTTGCCTAGTGGGTTGGCGCAAGCATTCTATGCAGAGATGAGTCCCTATCGTAGTAGAAGCATGGGCATACGGAACCAGCAACACCTGGTAGCGAAAGTGATCACGGTTTTGGTAACCTAAGGTTACTATACGAGTTTCTTCACTGCTGTCTATCATAATATATTGCTAATAGCAGGATCCATGAATTTTTCCAGTAAGCTTTCGAGATATCCTTGTCTCCAAAATGGACGAGTATCTCTAACGAGAGTACATAGTCATCGTTTGTCCGAGTGCCTCTCCCATGCACCAGAGGAATTAAAGGGTGCCTCAAAATTATAAGTATGTGAATTAAAGGTACTGCTTGCATCTTCGGTTGGTATGAATATTCGAAGATATCCACTTGTTCTTAGTACAATTTTGTTCCTTTTAGTCAGTTCTTCAGCTTGGTTAGTTGTATTACTTTCTGTTCATCCTATTCATTCCGCTGGCTTTTGCGAATGGTTCACTCTTAAATCCATTATTTACCTTTTCGCGAGCATTGCTGGAAGGCACGCAGCGGTTTGGGGGGACGTCTCTTTCGAAATTATAATCCTACGCATTAAGAAAGGAGCAAAAGCTGATGATCCACGTATGATGCCATTGAGCGAAAACTTCAGCCAAATTTGAGAAAGTACGCGAAGATCCAGTAATCCTCGTAATACAGCGGCTCCCTGTCAGCAAAGTCTTACATGCAGCCATTACAGGCAGATTTTTTCTTCATTGAGACGACTGGTTACACATGTTCGTGGATGAACTTTTATGAATGGCAACATATCCATAGCAGAGCAACATATCCGTGGGAGTGCCTTAATCGAATGTTTAAAGAATTTCGCTTAAGGGTTTTGTATTGTTAGATCCCTAGAAGAATACAAAATCTTAAAAAAAAAAACTCCGTGTCACGATATACATATGGTATCCAGGAAATACGAAATATATACGGTATCCAGGAAATCTTCTGAAGTCGACAAGAAACCGATGTGAAGCTCACGATGCACAATGCCACTCTCTTCCACCTTGGCCATCTGAAGCAACAGCTCTCATCCATTTTTAGTGTTGCCCTCATCCCTCATATAGGATCGCTACAGTTGCGAAATGGCCGCGCTGAAGTCCATACTTTCTCAACGTTATAGAGCATAGCGTAACGAACATCTGAAAACCTTTTCCTAAAGTGGATACTGGAGAATAGTTCCGCCGGGGAAAATTCATACAAATCTGCAAATGCAATAAGAGAAAAATCTATAAAAAAGCGCTCGATAAATATAATAACCTAACATCATTATTTGTTCGGTATTTAGAGCAGCAGAGCGTAAAGCTCGTCGGCTAAAAAGAGGCAAATTTCAGCACCAAGGAAAGGAATGCAAATAAGTAAAGGAGATAATCTCCACTGAAAATCTGTTCTATTCCAAGTAGTAGCTAACACAGACGTAACAGTTAGTTGTCCATCTTTGAAGATCCTGAAAAAAAAAAACGAAGGGAAAACGGCAATGAGAGAGAAAATCATTTCAACAGCTAAAGGATTTCTAACTTATAGGAAACAAACTTCCCTATAGGTAAGAAATCCTTTAGCTTTGATGTGGCCAAAAATAATTTTTTAAAAATGTTTTCGTCCACATAAGTGTACTGATGTTTGCGAAGTTGACAACATAGAGTGGCAACAGATCCAAACAACTAGCCCTGTAAGAAACGAATTAAAGACCATGTTATTGTTGACAACACTAACCTATTTACAGTGTAAGACTAACCCACGTGTGTACCTGTGTCTGGGTGTGGACCAATGTTTGTTTCATAATTCAATATCGGAACATAATACTCGGTGAGAACAAAATGTACCGAATTACCTGACGATCCAGCAAGCTCTTTGTAGTGTTTTGAACTGCTTTAGTCCAACACTTTAAATGACAGTTCGAGATTAGGTGGACAGATTTTTCAAAGTTGCTTCATAACATAGATAAAAATGTTGAATGGGTGTTAGATTTGATTCCCTTTTCGCATCACAATTTCTTGAATGTTTGTTCTCAGCAATCGAATTTCGAAACTGGTCTCTTAACTGCTTTATTCGAGGGTATATCCAGTTTTTGCCGGCCGTGACCAACCTCCCACCACGCCGGAAAAACTTCTGCGTCCGCGGCTAAAGATCATGTACAGAGATCAGACCGGATAATTGTGGGAGTGTTCAGTTGTAAAGAAGACTCGCAAAGGTCATTTGGACTCTTTCCACTATCTGTTGTGATTTTTCGTGTGCGGACTCCAGGCATGGGATGGTGTACAAGTATGTATGCGCTAGATGAACGGTTTCACCCTTGGAATTTACAAAAAGCGGTGACTAAGGTGGATAGCACATTTACAGCAAAGTGATTATTTTGGTTATCAATGCTCATTTTTATGTCAGGAAGTAAAGTAATGTAATCTAACTTCATTACCGGTTAAACCGAAATAGATGGGTCTTATGTGAAGGACTGAAACTCCGATAAAACGTAGTAACTGGAGAGATGGCAAGAGAGGCAAGCGAAGTAAGGAATTATAATAGTAACATGGAATAAGAAAAAAGGATTGCTATTAAACAGTATATGGATGTTTATAACTAGTGCGATGGTGAAGAACCAAGCCTTAAGCAGTATAGCTTTCTGTGGGAGCAGGACCGGGACAACATATTTGCAACCGAAAGTTTTGACGATAACCCTGTGCATTGTCGTATATTTCATGATGATTTTCACCAACTAAGGTAGCCGCTATACTCCTCGAGGAATATAGCGCATTGCGTCGCCGTTGCCTGCGATGGCAGCCGCCAATGTTGGCTAGCACTCACAATCGATACGCACCGACGCCACAGTCGCCAACATTGGCGGCCGCCGCGACGCCCCGCCCACGATCGATGCGTGCCGGCCTCACAGTCGCCAGCGACGGCGACGCAAGACACAGTCCTCGAGGACTATAGCGGCAGTGTAACTATTCCAATAGTGTCAAGCGAATTTCCATTCCAGTCTGCTGGTCGTGACCGCCATAAATTTTGATGTCTTTATCTATCGTAAACTTGCCGATATTCAACAGGGCCCTTCCACCCGTTATCACTGAGTGTTCAGTTGGACCTTTACAACCTCAGTTCCACGTTCAACGAGGTCAACCGTTTCGAGCACGTAAAACACCTGGATTCAATGCCAGCAACTGTGTAAATTCTGTAAGCTACCTTTCCGGGAACATTCATGGATCCTATCTCAGACGCAAGGCGTTCACATAGTGTGAGAGCGGCTGCATTGATAGAACACCTTATGCACGCTGGTATATGATGTTATGTAACAGTCGGAAAAATCTGCGTAGAAAAACTCCTGAAGTATGTAACTCAGTCCAGTGCATTTCAAATGCAACGGAATTTGTTATGTTTTCTTAACCCAAAACCATACAAGTACAAGATGGTATAATAAATGAGATTTATTGCAGAGGTAAAACATGAATTTTCATGACGAAAAATACCGATTATCTGAAGAATTTAAACCCATAATAATGAAAGCGTACAAATTCAGCGGAATAGAAATGCACAATGAGAAATGGTCATCAGAATAGAGCGAAGCTTCACAGTGCTGAGATTCCTTAGAGGCCTTAGTGTACTAATAATTATGAATATTAGTTAAATCAATGCAAGTTCGAAATTGTTCATTCAGATTCACTGTTGGTTATATCACATCCTTCATCAGAAGAGTCGACAGTTTCCGGGAAGCTGGCATCTTTCAATCGCCGCTCGCAATACTCTCGTATTCGCACCGCGGCATCCTCAATAATTTCTTCCGATTGGGTGATAACAAGTCGGATCCAGCCAGGTGCAGAGAACGCCGATCCAGGAAGACAGAAGACGGACTCCTCCTGAATGGAAATTGGATTTATCGCAGTATCCTGGAATCTCTTCAACACAGAAGATTGAGAAAGAAAATCAAGAAACGAACCTGTATCAGACTGGAAGCGAATTGCACGTCGTCACCGTAGATGGACTTGTCGACGCGAATCATGAAGTACATTGCTCCGCGAGGTTTCAAGCAGTGAACTCCAACAAGTCCTTTGAGCACTTCGCTTATGATGTCAGCATTTCTCGAGATCACTTTCCGATTGTGCTCGAAATATTCTTCGGGAGTGTCCTTGAGGATCGCTGGCAGAGCTCCTTGGACAAGGGAGCACGGGCCGACAATTTTTTGTGATAGGGCGACCAGACCCTTCCTGACTTCACTGAGCACCTGGTAGCGATCATGGATGATGAGCCAACCAAGGCGCCAGCCAGGAACCATCCAGCGCTTGGCGATGCCGTCGCATGTTATTATGGGTACCTAAAAAGGTGCTCGTTCATTTCAAAGCATGTCTTGAACACTAGACTACACTCACATAAGTTGGAAAGGCGTATAACTGCTAAAAGTACTTACCTTGGGTGAGAGGGTCGCAATTGGGTAGAACACCGCTCCATCATAGGTAAGGTCACCATAGATCTCGTCAGCAATGATCACAAGACGATGACGACTTGCGAGCTGAGAAGAACAAGTTTTCAGTGGTACACTCTCATAAATAGTAATGATTAACAGCGTAGAACACTCACTGTGAGAATATCTTCTAAATGTTCCTTGGGGAAAACAACTCCAGTCGGGTTGCCAGGGTTGTTAATGATTAAAGCTTTCGTCTTCTCGTCAATTAGCGTCTCAAGGTGTTCCAAGTCAACTAATCCTCCTCGAGTCATATCCAGTTTGTACGCTCGATCCTGAAATCATTTACACTCAACATTCAAAAGTATCTAGTATGGCAAAAAATGAGACTAACCTCAATTCCATGTGGTTTGCACAAGGTGGAATACAACGGGAACCCTGGCTGAGGAATCAGGATATTGTCCCCAGGATTTGCTATTCCTTCGATGGCCATCTGCAGTGCATGTGAGCATCCACTGGCCAGTATGACGTCGTCTGCAGATATGGGAGCATTTGGATGGGTGTATCTGTCTGCAACGGCTTCTCGTGCTCTCACATCTCCCACAGCGGGACCATAGCCGTCGAACCTATAATATCCACATTTAGTGACAGAGAATGAGTTAGAAGAAGTGGCAGGGAGTACGGTAAACGTACTTGTGAGAGGTCACAGCGTCACAAAGTGCGTCGACGGCCACAGAACTGGGAGGGAGTCGTCCCGACAAGCTTGGGTCTCCCAGGTGCAATTTGATTATGCTCTTGTCAGGATTCGGTAAGACGGACACAGCGTCAGCAATCTTCCTGATCGGGTTGATGGTGTTTGCTGCATGTGCTGACTGGGAGAGAGGGGCCCATTCCATCTTTGCTCGGCGAGACCTTTTCTGGAAAAGAAGTCGATCACATTGATTCAAACATTATTGTTCTAAGACATTTCAACACACCTTCTCTCGGAGAACCTGCTCATGATTCTGAATCTTTGATGTGATCCTTGCCTTTGCCAGTAGATTGCTATTTTCCTGGATACTATCCAAGCAGTCGGGGTGCATCTTTAATCTGAAAAGGCAGTATGAAAAATAAGCAAATCTTGAGGGTTCTCGAAATAGCACGAATACATAGATGCCTAATACACGGTCATCACAGAAGTGTACTGTAGAGTGAACTGTTATTGGTCGATTGTTGCACTATGGAAAGAAGTGTTTCGGTGACTAGCGTTCTCCTTCTTTATAGTCTCGTCTGCGCCCCGCCCATGCGCGCCTTTCAACGCCAGAACGTCCACGCGGTAAGAATGATGAAATACGCGTCATCCCATGCCGGTTCCTTGGTGCTATATTTGTATCACAACTCGGACAAAATATCACGTCTGCGTGAGTGGTCACTGAGCGAACTCCGAAGATCCATATGACCTAAGGCCCCGAGTTCTTTAATAGACAAAGTCGACCGCCAAAATATCTACCAGGAGGTGTTGAGGTGGGACAGCACATTTTGCACTCATGCGTACCATAGCTGAACGAACGAGAAGTGAGAGGTAGCTTTGTGCACCTTAAATTTGCCCAGAACAACTTCATCAAATGCAGTAATGATCTGCTATTCTTATTGTGTGATGGTTTCTTAACAACAGAACACGTTCAGTTGATCGAACGTTTGTTTTGCTTAGGTGGCGCAGTCGGCAAAATTACAATAAAAGAGAGGGTTTAACAAATATGGATGCAAGAGAGGATCAGAAAATAACCAGGATTTTACTCCCATACTCGGACTTACGTGTTCGGATCTGAATGCAGTGTCTCACCTCGAAATCGATTTTTTTTCCTTGAAAAGGTGCTTCTGGCAATCACAATCTCAAACATAATTCCTTCCACAAATGGTAAAAACCCCTTTTTGAACCCTTTTTCTCTGGTGAGTTCGAGCTACCCTTCGCGACGGCTACCACAATATCAGCGGTGATACCAACCCCTCTCAGTTAATGTGTTGTGAATACAACTCCTTGTGATAGTTGTCGTAACGGAGACCTCGAACTCAGAAAAAGAAATTCGAAAAAGGGGCTCTCGGTGCTCTGGTAAAGAAATCAGCGCTGTCTTGGAGGAGGAAGGGATTCTCCTCACGTCAGAATCTTTAACTGAGGTATTGCCTTTAAGTCGATTTCAAGGAAATTCCCTTTTGGAACACTTCGTCTGCCCCTACATAGTGATATTTGTTTAACTATTTAGTATTTTTTTACTCAATTTACTCTTCACATGTATGAGTTCGATGTCACAGTCAGTAGCACAGACAACTCAACAGATCTAGCTATCCGCACATATAAATCCAGTCCAAAATCAACCATTTAAATTCGAGATAAGTTTGAATTCGGCTTTACGAGCAGTTTAACTGTCCTGTGTGATACACTAATCGAACATCTACTTGACCACTTCTCTCATTTTCCAGTAATTTTCCTTTTGTAGCATGAAGAAGTACGCTGAGAAGTATGCTATCCCCCGCCTAGTTAACCTCTTGAAAGGTACTGGATCTTATCCCCTCCATTGTGCTGTACCTCCTATTTCCGTGCACATCATTCCGCAACAACCAGAGGAACCGGTAGTCAGGCGACCTGCCTTTACCAAGTTTGTTATGGTTTTCCTTTTATTATGGTTTTGTATTAATCTTTGACACCTTAAACAGCAGCGCTTAATCTTCACTTTCATCACAAGCAACCAGCCATCATGTTTTGCAAACACAGACCAACGAAACGAGAGCTGAGACCTGTAGGTGGCCGCTTTGCGATAGCCGCGGCGTCATCGGTCGGAAGCACGTGCTCCTCTGGCGCTGTCCCAGCATGTCAACGAAACGGATGACGGGCCGGAGCGGGAAAGATAGCGTGGGAAGAGTGGAAATAGGGTGATAAAAACATCATTAGAAAGTCACTGCGAAGCGTCGACTAGTGACGGAAACATCTCCGCAGAGAACACCGCCGATTGGTGCAGATGGTCTGACAGAACAATTGCAGGCTGTCAACGAAAAAAGAACGAAATTCGCTCCCACGTTGCGCGCCGTACAGTTGCATCACCTTTCTTTCTTCCCATTTTCAAGTCTGCAACCTGCAGTATGCACTATTTCTACAAGATTTGCTGGAGAACAGAAAACGTGAAGCATTTCACTTTGGAGGAATTTCCCAGCCTCCCTCTGCATCAGATAAATGATTAGGTATGTGAATAGTGAGACTGTCGAGTCTGCTCTTCCGCATATCAAAATTGCAAAATCTTTATGTTCACACTGGCTCTCGACTTCCAAAGTTGGGTATGTCATCACTGGCTGTTACAGATTATGCTAGTTTCTGTAAATAATGAGGTAAAAGAATCAGGGAAGGCTGCTAGCTGTATGAATTTGTAAGGTGATGATGAAACTAAATAGCTTTGTGCGCAGAAAGGTGCCCCTCCTTTATCGAAAACCATACAACAATACAGCGTACATATCATCGAAAGGTGATGTACCGATCCACAGTTTGGAGACTTTTGGTAGCTGTTCTGTGATTATTTGCATAGGTAGCTTGTAATCTTCACGCAGAAAGCTACTAGTAACCTAGAGAACTCAATAAATGAGCTGCATAAACAACCACTGAAGAGAGGGACCTTCTTCTCAGTGATCTTTCTTCACGGAATGTGTGCCACCCCATGCAGTCTGTGACGTTGATTTGTTCTCCAATTTCTTCAATGACTAGTTCGCTCTTCTCGGCACAGGCATATAATTGAATCGACCAGGCTGTATGTATGTAACTGTAAGTTTGTCGTTCCAAATGCAGACACTCGGGAGTAGGACATATCGTACCTCCGTGATTCATTAGAGTCCGATTTTCGTTCCTACAGTTAAGGAAGCAAAAGGAAATCCTTCAATGTCACTGCGTGGAAACAGCAGTGCACTAAACTTTTTGTAAATGCTCTGAACTTTTGGAAAACTTAATTATGGGTGAACTACATGACGAAGTTGGATAGACAACACAAAAGGAACCTTGGGTGGAAAATCCACAACTTTGTGGGCAGAAATGAGGTCTAAAATTTTGAAAAAAAAGACGTCGCAGTGAATATCTGGAATAGAGAGCGTTCTGACACCTTCTCAGTGACATTGATAGTGGACTGCATTTCAACAATCTAGAGGTACCTGGATATGATGCTGATTCCGCATGGCATAAAATTTTTTCTAATAAATTTACTATAACACTAAGATCCTTAATTAGCGAGAATTTCAATTTCTGAGGTAAATCATAAATCATTTCTCCCATCTTGGTTGCTAAAAAGTCATAGCAGTGAGTGGAACAGAGAATCGTCACATACCTGCAAAGATCAGCGAAGGCCGTGACCACATCCCGTTGATATGGCTTTCAATCTGAACAGCTTGTCAGCTAAAGCAGACTCTATCAGTTTCACAAGTGCGCGTGGCAATCAGGTGGCAAGAGGTAGGAAAATTAAGGAGCGCACATTCAAGCATATGGGAAACAGCGCCGCGTATTCGTAGGATTTCTTGAGCGTTTCGAGACATCATACCAGTGAATATAAATTCCAAATCAATCAAAACCGGAAATTTCAAACCGCAAGAACTCAGTGGCCGTTTCCTCCAAGATATCGGATTGCAAAGAAAAGGCTGTAAAAATGCGCTAGTGTACAGTCCCTTTAAAAAAATGGACGGATTCCGTGGCCGCAAAAACGCGGTCTTGTTTTCGTAACACAGTGCCGGGATGATGTTGCTGCTGAACAGCTCAACTCTCAACCTCTAGTTCTTGATTTCAGACAAAGCAGGCTTGATGGTATTGTACGTGGCCCACGCAGCTCTCCTCCTTCTGATAATCTCAGGCTTCAAGTCGTTGTCTATGCTAGTCGCCCCAGGTATACGTATTCGCTGGTGTCTTAGAGCGTCGTCGGATCTAGCCGGACTGCGGATAGGTCTGCAAATCTGCTTCTGATCACCTTGGTCTTCTTCGCATTGAGTTGCAGTCCTATCTTTTTGCCTTCCTCGTTAAGTTGACAGACCATCTGTTCTGCTTCTTGCAACGTATGTGTCAGAAGTACGATGTCATTGGCGAACCTTAGATGATATAACACTCTTCCGTTGACGTTTGCTCCGAAGTCGTCCCAGTCCTACTTCCTGGTCACCGATTCAAAGACGGTGGAACTAGGTCGGACTGATCGAGTAAGCTTGACGTACGCCCTTCTTGATTAGCACGACAATGAGGTTGAAGGGAGAGAACGTAGTCGTACAGTTTGAGCAACAGTCTTCCAGCACATCCACATATTTCTGTTCGACTCCTTGCTCTAGAAGACTCTCCCAGGCGGTGTGGTGCTCCATTGAATCGAACGCCTTGCAGTAGTCTATGAAGGTCATGATGAGGGGCATCTGGTGTTTTCCGCAGACCTCTATGATACTGGTGCATGTGGAAATGTGGTCGATTGTGCTGAAGCTTCTTCGGAATCTGGCCTACTCTATGGGTTAAGCTTCCTTCGATGTTCTCCGGATTTTTGCGAGCGCGTGAAAACTTTGTCTAGAACGGGCAATAGGCTTGTCGGCCTATAGTTGCCGAGATCTTCTATGTCGCCTTTCTTACAAAAGGACGGTATTCGACGCTTTCCAAGCTGTTGGAACCCGCGACTCCTCCACAAGTATCTAGTGAGCCTCCTGGCCAAAGCGAGGTAGAGCGGATGTCCACATGCTTTCACAGCTTCACCCATGAATTCGTCTTCTTCACTGCATTTGCCGCTAGGCATCGACTCCACTGCATGCCGAACCTCTGACGGCGTGAAGGGTGTTTTCGAGGTGTGGCGTCGACATCCTACCGGGCGCTGAGGGCGTGGATGAGTGAAATAGCCGTTCGTAGTACTCCTTGATCGCAGCTTCCATGGCAAGTCGCAAAGTCTTTTTCTTGCCTTCTGAGTCCTTCAAGCACGGAGTAACGTTTGGCTATTCGGCAATGCTACGTGCAACTTGATGCTAGTCCTAGATTGCGCTGCTGCCATACGCCTCTTCCTAGTGAGTTCTTCGCGGTGTTTTGCAACTCTTTCTCGGCATAGCCTGTTCAGCAAAGTCATTTCCAAGTGTCTATGGGTAATCCTCTTCAGATTCCCCATCTTCTCCAGCAGTTGCCGTGTTTCTTCCGTAATTCTCGAGATGATGTGGTTCGGTTTCTTCTTTCTGCAGCCATCCCTGATGGTGATTATTGCGGCTACCAGCTTATCGTAGTCTTCGTCTCTGGCATTCAGCTCTTCGAAGTCGTGCATCTCGGCAAGTCTCTCAGCGGCTTTGGCATCCAGGATGGTCGGCGATGGTCTTCTATGTGCCATGCGATGCAACATTGCCCTGGTATAATTAAAGTAGAACATCGCCCGGAGCGCGTAAAAAGTTATATTTAATAAATATATTAAAAGAAATGGGTATTGAAGATCACAACAATGAAAATAAAATCTATAAATCGGTTAATTACAATTATTCTTACCTGTTAATTAAACACTCCAACTTCTTAAATAGTTTGGGTTTAAAAGTTCCTACTAAAAACACAATTCCCATCATCCATTGTATTCCAAAGCTACATAAAACACCTATTAAATTCAGATTCATTACAGGAGCATCTACAAGTAGTACTAAACCTTTAGCATTGGAGCTACTTAATATACTAAATTTTATAAGAAATCATTTCAAAAATTATGCTAATCAAGTTCGTAAAATTAAAAATTGTGTTAAAACCTTTTGGTCAATAAATAACATTAATATCTCAACCGAGTTAAATTACATTAATGGAAAAATCTCAAATCTCAAAATACTAACAGCTGATTTCACTAATATGTTTACGAATATCCCACATAATATTATCATTAAGAATATTACAGAAATCCTAAAAATATGTTTCAAAAACTCTAATAAAAAATATCCGGTTTGCAATGAACGTAAAGTATACTATTCAGACACATTCAATAATAACTTAGGTTATAGGACCTATAAAATCGAGGATATTATATATATCATGGACTACATATTGGATAATATTTTCGCAGAGTAGGCAGATACCTTTTTGAACAAATAGTGGATGTTCCACAAGGAGGAAACGCCGGCCCGGTATTAGCAGATCTTACCTTATGCCTTTTGGAATACAAAGCGTCATTGAATATAACAAAAAATAAATTGCAATTCCACCCCTTTAGGTATATGGATGATATACTAATAATTCATGATATCACGAAAGAAAAATTATTAACCGTGCTTAAGAATACTTGCAAAAATATACTTGATCTAGAAACTACACATTTTCATGAATTTGAAAGCAATTTTCTAGATCTCTATATTAGGATCGAAAAAGACTTTATAATAACAAAACAATATAATAAAACCGAATATTTCAGTTTCAAAGTTATTAGACTATGTCACGGCACTTCTTTTATAAGTCAGAACCAAAAATTCGCAATTATAAATTCAGAAGTGCTACGTCTAGCACGTACATGTTCTAAATACAAAGATTTTTTGCTTAGACTAAATAGAATATAAGAGTGAGTTAATAATAGGTACAATTATAAAATGTATCGTTAGGAACAAAAACCATTGGTCGATTTATCGATTATATCGATTTTATTGATTTTTCGCTACTTTTGAGCAGAGGTCGGTCGAAACATGTCTACTGGGGTTCCTCAACACGCTGAACACGATTATGATAACTGTTTTGCACGAAATTTTGATTTATCGATTTTATTGATTTTTCGCTTCTCCAGCCAGTGGGGCTGTAAAGACATGTCTACTGGGGTTTCTGAATACTCTGGAAACGAATATGGCAACCCCTTTGCACGAAATATCGATTTATTGATTTTATCGACTTTTTCCATTTCCGCTCGGGGACAGGCAAGAACATATCTTCTATGGTTTCCCTGTACGCTGAACACGAATATGATAGCCGTTTTGCACTTGATATTGATCTATCGACCTTATTGATTTTTCGCTTTTCTACCCCATGGGGCGATGAATATATGGCTGCTGGGGTTCCTCTATAGGCTGAATATGGATATGACAATCATTTTGCAGAGATACATCGATTCAATGTCATCAAAATGAATTTGCAGATTTTTCGCTTAAAAATCGGTGGAAGAGGGTCGCTTGAGCTCCGCTGATATGCTGATAATCAAAATTATGGGCATTTTAATGAATATATCGGCAATAGCAATTGATCTCAGAAGTGTGAGATAGCCCAGGCAGTAAAACACCCCAGCGGAGCCGGGTACGGCAGCTAGTTTTCAATAAAAGGCCCCGTTATCAGCTACCACGTCCGAGGGTCCTCTTTCCTACAAAGAAGAGGCTACCTGGGACAAGCAGCTTCCTGCGGGGCCAAAACAAAAAATACATTAAAAATCAAAGAGAACTTATACGTGCAAAAAACGAGGCATGCGGAGACTTCCGATCAATATCGGTCAGCCACAGGCCTCGACAGTTCAGAGTACTCCAATTAATACAGAAACAGTCGTAGTGGGATCAATACAACGGTTCACAATGACAATAGAACGAAAAATGTTTAATCAGAAATGATACTGAAAAACACTCATCCAAAGTGAAAACAGCTGAGTGGTGACCTAGTCAAGCTTCACAACCTTCCAGACACTGCGCATACTCACCGCTAAGCTCGGATTTCTACTGAGTTCATAAACTGTACCATGTCCGTGGAAAACATGTCAGAATCCTGTTTCAGCTTGCGAAGGGTGACTTCTGCATTAGAAATTTGTATTTTTGATATGTTCCAATTTGGTAACACCATATATCCTACACGCGAATGACGTAACGGT
>KN726135.1:3382-26629 GCA_000816745.1 Ancylostoma duodenale
ACCGTGGTCCCTTTTGCCCCCCCCCCCCTCTCACCCCCGCCCTCCATTTTAATCTCTTTTCTGAAGCACATGGGAGAAGGAAGGCAATAGAGGTTTGTGTTCTGAATCTATGGTAGCCTCTATCATGATGCCTTTTTCAACCTCATGAAGGACTTTTACTACGTCGCTGGAATTTTCTACGGAAACATGAATGGAAATAAAATGGTGGGGGATTGCTAAGTTTATAGAGTACAGGAGCCTTCCTGCGAACTTGCTCATGAGGACCTCGATATTTGACTCGAATGTTGCCAATTTTCGTAAATAACGACTGTGCAACTGCGCCTGCTCAATACTATCTCCTTTGTTAGCAATGCATCCGTGGAAAACATGGGGGAAGTTGTCTAAGCTTCTCCGTAGGGGTGCTGGTTGTTTTCATCCGTTGCTCCCTTGGAATAACGCTTGTGCAAGTCCAAATTCTATTGGATGCCATCACATGCTTCCACTTTCAAGATATGGGACGATCCACAGTATAACGGTTCTCAATAACGCCGCGGCCATTCTTTTGCTGCATTGATGTTACGATTCGTTTTTGCTGCATCCCGCATGCACATCTTCGATTCATCATCTGACAGAAGACGCACGGTTGTTCACTAAAATGGGAATCGGTCCAATGACCTGTTCCATAAGAATATCGTTCAGGTGGTTAGATGATGATCTTGGCCTACAATCGCCCAAAATGTGAGGTAAATCATCAGCGTCATCAACAAAAGCGGCATGAAAACGGGATCAGCTCCTAAACAAAACCAGCTGGTTTATTCCATTTCTTGTGGTTTTGAAAGACCAAGCACCACATATTTTATCTTCATTTCATTTCATTTATTTTTTTTTCTAATCATATTTATTTATACATATTTCATAATCATAATCATAATTCATAATAATCATATTTATCTAATCATATTTATTATACATATTATATTTTTATTTTTACCACCATATTTTCGACTTGTCAAAAGCTCCGTTGAAAGAAATCTGAATGAAATGAAGTGGGTGAGGGACGACTGTAGTGTTTTTGATTCACTAGTCTTCATAAGGACAAAATGTGTCTTCCTTACAAACATAATGAAATGAAGTCGTTTTCCTGCTTACAGATGGATTTACATCATCATGCTTGTTTCCGTCGGCGTAGCTGCAATTTCTCTGCTGATGCTCGTCGTGCTGTTGTGGAAGTGGAACAAAATTCATGACTCGAATTCTTATCCAGTGAAGAATGAGAAGCCGCTGTACACGTAAGTTTGAATAGAAATCCTTGCATCACAAACAGTTACTAGTTATTGGTGAAAACTGCGTAGGTATAGTTCAGTGGATTCTTTCGATTCTCATGTCGCCTACAGCAACCTTTCTTATTTTTCCCATGAAGTACAAGACGTGCACAATTTTCAAAGAATTAGGTTTCTATCGGACTGCTTTGCTGGATTAGCACGTAACGGATCGATACGGTCAATCTGAGGATGGACTCAAAAAGAAACACCTACGTGAAGAACCGGGAAGGGAGGGGAAAGGGCGGGGGAAGGAAAGCAGGTCTTCCACCATGCTGAAAATTGCTCCATGTAAGTCACCCTTTTCAACTGTAGGCAAGCTTCTCTTGTCCGCATTCCCGTTCCCGATTTATTCTTGTGTTCCATTATTTCATATCTTAGCTTTTTGTTCTCTGTGGAAATGCTGCTGATTTTACCTGGATATTCTAGGGCAGTCTCATTGTAAATCTTTTTCTTCGTTGATTTCTACTGTATTGCTCTCCGTCTCATAAGCGAACTTATGGATAATTTTCTCATAAATTCAGTAAAAAACAATAGTGGCCAGTGACACTGCTGGAAGCGGAATCCTTCACTCTTACTTACTACTCAGCTACGGATTGAGCTAGTCATATGAGATTTGACGATTGGTGTGGGTCGAAACCCTCTTTCTTTTCAATGCATAACGTGAAGCTGTTAATATTTTTTAAAGATGAGATTCAAGATTCTTAAGAATGGGAGAAGTTTTTTTTTGTAAATTCGAACAATTAACTTTATCCTTCCTACCATTTGAGTAGCAAAAGAAACTGCAGCATTAACATCCTTGTAAAAATAGTAAGCAAATATGCATCCAATCTCTATCTACTTTTCTCTGTCTCGGCAGTTGGGAGTGAAGATAATGGACAAAATCCATGGAAGCCAAGGAAGTTGAAGTTTAGGCTCATGAAGCAACTAGAATTGAGCCTGCGCCCATGCTAAGCTACTTTAGGGAAGCACCTATAGAGTTTCATTGCCTATCCAAATTCCCTTTGGATAGCTCAATCCACACGTGGGTTATAGCAAAAGATCTTCTCGTCGATACGGAGATAATAATCTTTTGCGCCGCTATTGTATAAGTTGAGTTAATAAGAGGTCTGCGGGCATGATCCATTTATAAAAGTAAATGGGAATTAGTATTTAGTAACTACCCTCAGCAGTGCATGCTGTGTCATCTCTTTCTGATCTGTGGCAGGTCGTGCTGAAAGCATTCAAACTGCTAACTGTCCTGACGTCAGTGCTGACAATAATTTGACGGCCCACGTGAGGTCACGTGGTCAAGAATGGAGAGACGCCGGCATCTCTCTAGGAAATTGTCTACGGAGGCCTTACGTTACGGCAGCAAAAGACAGCCGACAATTTTCAGAACATTGCCGGCCCTGGTCATATAGCTCATGACATCACCTTGAATTTCGCTGTTGTTGCTGAGCTTAGCATGTTGTGCCAGGAGTAACGGCGCACTCCGTACCAGTCTTATTAGTCACATTTAACTCCTTCAAAAATTGTCATCCTCGCCAACATGAAGAGATTATGAAGGGAAATCAGGAAACGTGAGAAGAGAAAATTCGATGATGGGGTGATGTGGAGCTCGATTTCGGAACAGAAACCTAATGACAGTCCAGGGGGGGGGGGGATATCTGATCCGACCATACCCAGGGTCCTGCGCATCAAAGTCCTGTAAACTTTTGAACGCGAACCTGGTCCTAACCACCGCACCTTGCTTAGCTGAGAATGAAATCGATTCAAATAAGAGATTTCAAAAATGTAAGCGGATTGGTCGCATTAGAATGCGAACTTTGACGGTATGAAGTTAAAGTTCGAGGTAAAGTGCATTGGGTATCATCGAAGAATTGCGAAGAATTGCTTAGCGGGTCGCTATAATTGGTATCATTTGTGCGATCTTGCGAAGAATCCTGTACAAGCTTTCAACTGAACAAATTGGCATCAATTTCAGATGTTGTACATGTTTTGCTTTCACTATGAACAGATTGGTTCCTAATCCACTTCGCGGCCTATTACATTTCTATTATTTTGTCATCATGTAACTTGGCGGTGTGACTAAAACATGGGCAGGAAACAAATGTCATAAATAAAGAAGATCATGAGCTTTGCGAAAAAGACGAAAGAAAAAGGATTAGATAGAGAAAGGAAAGGAAACATGTCTAATGAATTCATGCGTTTTAATCCAAATCACAAGCCAATGCTACAATATTAAAACTGAGTACCACTTAAAACGGGTGACTAGTGAACACAAGAAAATTTCTGCATGTAAAATCTACATGGGGCAGATGTACATAAAAAATCGCATTCGGCGGAACAGCCGTTTTTCCCCTTCACGAAAACCTCTGAGTTGACATAATGATGAATGAAATCAAAAATGGACAGAATTTCACATCAATGAAAAAAACTCGTTATGAACCACTCGCTCTACAAAAACTGCTGGAAGCGGGATTGTTCGCATTGCAATGCAACAGATCCGCTTTCATTTTCGAAACCTCTCATTTGAATCGATTTCATCATCAACTAAGCAGGATGCTGTAGTTAGGAGCAGGTCCGCGTCCTTAAGTTTAAAGGACTTTCATGCGCAGTACCCTGGATACGGTCGGATCAGATGTCCCCCTGGAATGTCATTGCTTCTGTGATTTCAGGAAGAAGCAAGGAGAACCTTGAGGAGTTGTTGTATCGCTTGAAAAGTCATGGGACACTTGCAACACCTTTTCCTGAAGTTCAAAAACAGCACCCGTCGAAATCCTCGACATCGTATTAAAGCGCCTGTAGAAAAACACATTGTGAGCACATCACAAATGTTCAACGAAAAGAAAGGATCATGACTCACTTGCGAAGAATCCAAATCGAAGTTGCAAACACAGCTGCTTTGCATGCGCCAGTGCACAGAGGCCGCGGTCACTCGGACAAGCTTCCGCGTGGTGAGATCCAGTGTTGAAGTGTAGCTTCGCGTGTAGCTTCCGCGTGGTGCGATCCGAGTTTTAAACGGAGTGCGCTTGATCGCGCGTGAAACAGCACCCTGGTTTCATGTATTTTTGGTGTGCTTCGCGCTATTGCACTGTTGGATGTGAGTTGTAGATCCCTTGAAATCCCAAAAATCCGACAAAACCAAATGCGAAGATTTGAGCGGGTGCTGCCTTTAATTGAGTATTGATTCCTACCAACAACAGATTCCTCATGGTTATCTCTGAAGTGCTTGTGATCTATCATGCTTCTTTTTGATTGCCATTCACAAGAACTTCAGCGGCTACAAATCGAAGAAGCTGTACGCTTCCACCAACTTTCGACCTTGGTTATCGAACTTCATTTTTTCGCACATGCCCCACCCGTGCTCAACGAAGTGGCAGTACTCATCAGCACTAGCCCTGAACAATATTACTGTTGATGTGTTCTCAGTGAAGGTCCTGAATTTCCTCCCCATCAGTTTTTCTGGTTTGCGTATGGGCATTGTTATGTAGAATGTGGGCTTTTCTTCTACAGTTTCGGGCTTAGGTCCGCTTTTCGACGCACCCATGGAAAATTCCTCTCTGAGATTAGGTTTTCGACTATGAGGAGTAAAGTGTCCAATCCTCTCAAAACTCATACAGAAAAACGGTCCTCCGGTGCTTCTGTTTTGAAAGGTTAGAGCAGGGTGGTCTAGCTACACGGATGGAGTCGGAGGAAAAGATCGCTGACATCATTACCACCATTTTCTTGATGCCATTGGCTATCTGGCTAGTTAACTAGCTTCCTTGAAGCAGAAGAAGCGCAAACAGAAAGAAAACAAGATGTTCATTACAGAGGCAAGAGTCGAAGAAAGCAAAATCCTACGGGGATTCTCAAATACTAAATAGTGTAGATGCGCTCAATGTTTGAGGAATTGGATGTTTTGGGTGAGAAGAAGGGATTATATAGATTAATAAGAAGTGAAATGAAATTAACTGGAGGAAGGCTGAGCGTAAAAATGTAATCTTGTTTGAAATGAGTGATGAAAAGTTTAATATGAAGGACTGCCACTCGAAATCATTGCCCAGTCAGCTGACAGTAGCTACTTTTCGCGCTCCAGGGAAGACTATGGTGCTTACTGCCAGGCATGAGAACTCCTAAAACTTCTTGTCTGTGATTCTTTTGATCCAGGTATTAGCCATCGTTACTCAAGATAGAAAAAGTTCTGAATGGTGTTCTTATTGCAAAATTGACCCCACAATCGACTCGATCACGATTGGATCAAAATCGCTGGAGCAAAAACTTCCGTGTATGCTGGCTTTAGGCGATTCTCAGTGAAGGGATCCTCCTCAACTGACGTCATTAAATGCGATAGTGAACCCGACCTTAGCCTCTAGTGAAGAGCTTTCTCAGAATGTCCTCCCCTAGAGCCCACGGAAAAAGTGATGTTCATTCTAAATGGATTGTCAGAGTTGCACAGCCGCTATGGTTTCCGTACTTTTCTCGGAACCAAACAGAGATACCCTCTCTTACGCGCAGTCACAACATCATCACCTTACATCGATACAATGTCTTATTCGTCAAGATGCTATGAAGCTTTAGAAATGCAGGTAGACGCGGTTGCTCAGTCTGCGAAAAATCGGCGGACACTCCTTTGGCGCGAGTCCAGGTCAATATGAAAGATCACCAGTTTTCCGAAGATGAATCAGCATCAATTCCAGAGGATATTAGGCTGCCGTTCCGACATCGACCGCGATGCAAGCACTTGTGAAAAGCTCTGGGCGCCGAACGGCTGTCCGCCGATTTTTTAGAGACTATAGTAGTTTTTATCTAATACTTTTTATCTGCCACTAATCCTTATCACTGGTTTCCAGGTATGTTTCGCATTAGGAATGACGATAAAATGTTTTCAACGCAGCATCCTCATGGTTGGGTAGACAGCAGTACTGAGAACATCTGATACCCCTGCTTTTTATATCTTTTCTTTTCATTTCATTTTTGAATAATGTCTGAGTGAGGAAACTACGCAATCATAGAAAATAGGAAAAATCTCAAAAGTTAGTCGCGAAGTGATTTATTGTCAGGGGAGATGGGGGGGGGGGTGGAGGTAGTGTGCTCAATTTCCGTTTTCACTTTGGTGCCCATTTTTGGATTCCCGTTTTCCGTTTTACGCTTCACAGGATTTGAAATTTTACTTGTACACATCCTCGGTTTCGTACAATCACAGCGGACAGTTATCGCAAGAAACAGCGTTTCCTCCTTTCTCTGTTCTAGCAACATTGTCGTAGCGACGGAACGTGTCTCATAACCTAACAAATGCTAAACCAGTAAGGGAAAGGTATTCAATCTTTATCTGAACATCGGGCTCAAGCTACTAAGCATGGTGCTTGTAAAGTAGGCTCAATGCACAGCGTCACTGAAACAATCTGTAAGATAACAGAAGAGACATGGAAACTATCCACTTTTACCAATTATTCGCCTTAGTCGTCTTGTACTCATCCACGGCTTCAGCAATGGGCTAGTGTTCAATCCACATTAGTGACTTTACAGGTCCGTCAGTTCCTTCCATCGAATAAGCAGCATAAGCCCTATCCGTCAACCGAAATCACAAGAAGCACAAGAAAATTCTCTGGAAAAAGACGCTTCTGAAAAAAGCATCGACATGGGTCAACCCTCTACAAGTAATCCTCGTCCAAGAAGATAGTTCGTTTGCTTCATTATTCGGCATGGTATTTAAGATTTCGGATCTTTATTCATTTCTCTCTCCAAACTATATCTGTTTCAGTTCTGTAAGCGCTATCTCGTTACCACGCACTGCCTCTTTCAACGGATCAGATCGCAATGCATATCTTTACGCAATGGACATTTCTGAGCATGGAGAGGTACATTGTCCCTACTATGGTATTTGTATACAGGGTGGCTAAATCTATTATAAAGAAATCACCCATGCATCTACCTTGGAATAAATAGAATTATGTAGTCGAAATGAAGATTTATGTACAAAGAACCTTTCTCGAAGAACGTGGTATCGTGATATATTTGGGTAGCAGAAAGAGTAGAGAAAGAACAGTAGAGAAAGAACTGATTTCGCGTTTTGAATTGCGCTGTGCCAGCTCTTTCGAAGGACGTCCAAACATTATATCAGCAGAGGTGATCAATAAGTATTCAGAATTACCCTGGTTTACATCATATCCGAATAAACTGAACTTCTTAGTTTGATTGTCGTTGGAGGAATGGACGCGCTCAGATCGCATCAAAAATTTGGTTTCGCAGTAATTTGCTACTCTGCAGGCCTACCGCAAAAGAGAATGTTAGTTTTCTCCGCGAAAATTGGGCAGTGGTGTCCTTCAGCTTCCGAGTTTGTGCTTCTCCGCTGACGAAGAATATTTTGAGAATTGTTCAGCAATTATTAATCAGAGAACGAATCGCAAGCTATCGTGGAAATGCGAGCTTATGGTAATTCATTGTATGGTTCTATTGTCAAGGTATTTTGAGGTCACCTTGTAGCCAAGCAGTATGATATTTTGAGGCCACTTTGTAGCAGAGCAATCGTTTTCGTTCCGTGCTTGGGGCACAATATAGGGGTTGAGGGAGAATGAGATAGGGTGGAAGTGCGATGTGCTGCTTGAAGGCTTCCGTGATCGGGCCTTCTATGAACGCAATAAAAATCTAAAACCATCGTCTTTTATCTCCTGAGGCAGAGGCCGAAGAACCCGTCGTGTTAAGGACAGATTAGATTTATCATAAACAGGGGCAAGCGTCCGATGGGAATTTCCCAGGAGGGGGTCGTATGGGAGGGGCTGGGGAAGGGGGGGGGGGTCGTAATGGAGGGGTGGTTTGCGCTGAGTAGAGGGGTGCCTTGACCAATGAATGTAACATGGAAGTTCTGATTGTTTCGTGACATTCTGAAAAATGATGGCCCGCCCTTGCCAAAAAGAATGACCACGTCATTACGTGTCACAACAGGCCTGTCTGGCAGCGCTAGAAATCGGCTTCAGCGCACCTACGGGTTCGATTCCCGGCGCGATCAAAAAATTTTAGCACGAGTCGCAACCACTTCGGAATCAACTGTGGAGTAAAGAGGGTGGAAATGTTTAGAAAAATGAAGGGTGGTTAGCGATATCGATCGATTGCACATGCGAGATTTCGCCTGTAGGGCCCGCCAGAACGTGGAAAACAGGGCGACTTAGACCTCGTGCTGAAGTTCTCTGACTCAAAATCAGCAAATGCTTTTTAACGTGACCGTAGAGGACGATCAGCTCTATCTTTAACCAGGGTTTCAATTTTCTAGAGCTTCACATGTTTTTGGGAGCTCGATGGGAAATTTTTCATACTTTCGGGTCTCGGAGGGGAAATTTCCCATCTAACTCACTCAAGCAGGAGCAAATATTGGGGCGCGATAATGAAGACATGAATACTTGGAGCTCTATTACGTAGAGGTAGTGAGATCTCGGTAAAAGGCAAACTGTCTTCATGGGAGTTGAAGAAGTGAAAACCTCGCAATTTGAAGAAGTGGTAAAAATGGAGTGAATCTGTTTGGGAAATCACGGACAAGCAATTTGCAGATATCACGAAAACTTTCCTTCTATGAGTTTTAGAAGAGGAAATGTCCCATCTGAGTACAGAATCTGGCTCCTCGAAATCCGCTCGTTTTCCCGCAATTCAGATGGGAAATCGATGGGAAATTCGTCAGATTTCCTAACGATTTCCCATCGAGCTCCCAAAAACATATGAAGCTGTCGAAAAGCATTTGCAGATTTCCAGTCAGGGAACTTCAGTACAAGGTCTAAGTCACCCTACTTTTCCACGTTCTGACGGGCCCTGCAGGCGAATTCTCGCATGTGCAATCGATCGATCTCGCACACCACACTTTATTTTCGAACATTTCCATCCTCTCTACTTCAACCTCAATTCTGAAGTTATTCCGACCCGTGCAAAAATTCTTTGACTTCGCCGGGAATTGAACCCGTGGGCGCGCTGAAGCCGATTTCTCGCGCTGCCAAACAGACCCGTCTTGACACGTAATGACGTGATCGTTCTTGCTGACATTCTGGTCCGATCGGATAAGAAAGAATGCATATCGACCTTAAGATTGTTTTGGTTCTAATTTTGGAACACGTTTCTTTTGTTTCTTCCCTGAAACTGCTCGGTGTACAGAGAAAACATGCGGGAACAGAACAGGAGCGGGGGGGGGGGGGGGTCGTGAAGAGGTGGAGGCCGGACGAGGGAATAGGGGGGGGGAGTCGTATTGAGGGTCTGTTTTTCCCATCGTCATGCTTGACCTTGATCATTAAAGAAATGATTATTTTATTGATATGTTCCCCTTGCTTCTAGTCAGTCAGAGTTCGGCGGTTGTAACAGTGACATTGCTCTAATCTTGCGTATAGTTTTTTTTACTGAGGTGTAACAAGATTTTTGTTAATTAACAATGAGTGTGTTGCTTTAGACGTCGGACTTTTCTCGTCGTCCACCCAGCAATTCCTCAACAGGTTCTGACGAACTTCCTCAACCACCTGCTCAAATGAAAGAAACACCACTGAAGGTTTGTAGCATCTGCATTTTGTAGCATCTGCATGACTTGAAGAAGATTCAAAACAAACAGCAATACCTCATGTTTTCTGAAGAAAAGCTAGCGAAGATCAAATGATTGCGCAATGGGGTTCAATGTTTGTTAAGAAGTGGAAAAGTCTTCGAAGAAAGTTAGTTCCCTAATTACTGCGCTGCTTTGTTCTCCACAGCCAGACAAGATAGTTAGGTATACTTGATATGGATAGAAGCGGGCCAAGGAGAAGGCGAACTTCATCAGTTTCGGCCTCACGGCAGTTTCAGGTCTACTCTCTTGGCCAATGAATTCAGAATACTTTGGGCACTACTCATCATCACGACTATAACTTCGAAGACTTTGTTAACGAGGACGACATTCCTTTCTATTAGGATGGCGCATAATTAATGGGGCATTTTTCGCGACTTCTTTTCTCGATGAAAATCGGAGCTTTACATATGGTTTTTTTCATGAGCGCAATCCCATCTCTCTACCTATTAAAGGCGCTATCGAAAATCGTACCCACATGCACCGTCTCTAGCAATCCGGGAAAGTTTGGGATGCAGCACGGTCATTCCGCGATCTCAACAAAATTTTGGCCGAAGAAAAATCAACAAAGCCAAGTCGAAACATATACAAGTTGTTCAAATAGGAAGAACAATCCAACAGATAAAGAACGAAGATCTTTACAGTTAAATTTCGACGACCAGGAACTCTTGGCAGCCGTGAAAGGGAAGGAGGTCTGACTGACGAGATTCCTCAGAAATGGAGCGTGCTCGTTTTGCTACAGAAAATCGGTGGAAATTGAACATTGTTCCTACCTGAGAGTTAGCGCTGACCCATTTGGCCAATCTCCATTCTTTTCTGAGCCTCCTGAGATGAAGAACCGTGGTCGAATTGTCCACATTGAGAGTTCGGACAGTATTCCCTTTGTCAAGCTTTTGTCCTCTTCCAGGCTGTCCGAAATTCCTGGTGCTTGGGATTTAATGGCCATGCTCTTCCTTCTTCATCTTTTAAGCTTGTAGTTCATGAATATGAACCATTCTTCAACTTCGCCTTACTGATTGGTCCGTCTGATATCGCGAGATGATTGTGCTGCCTTCCAACCTTTCCCGAAGTGATAGAGCATGTTATGGCGGACTTGGATGCAGTTTTCGATAGCACCTTTAGTAAGTATTGGGTTGTTCGGAAAGTAATTGGGATTTTTAAGCGTTGCATGAAAATTTTTGTTTTCTCATAATGAGAGAACATTAATCAGTGATATATCTTCCATATTGTACGACAATATTTTGCCATGCTTCTGGTAATTTCATAATTCCTCTCTCGCAGAATTTCTGGCCTTTTTCAAAAAAATTTCGAAAAACTGGGCTACATGGGATTTGATGTTCTCATCTTCGGTAAAGGTTTTCCCATTTAAGTAGTTCTGCAACGATTGAAAAAAGTGGCAATCAGATGGCACAAGATCAGGGTTATATAGTGAATGCAACATCCCAGCTCCAGCTGTATTTGCTGAGACCCCAAATATGTATGCGGTCTAGCATCGCCTTGGTGGAAGACCACTCCTTTACGACTCGCTAATTGTGGTCGGTTTTCTAAAATTGATTCATCTAATTTCATCAGTGTTCGACAGTAGACGTCCGAATTGACATTCTGGTTCCTTAGAGGCATCTCATAATGTATCACACCTTCGTGGCCCCAAAGGAGTAGTGTTCCATTAAGACAATGCTAGACCGCATACATCTTTAGCGACTCGGCAAAAATTATTGGAGCTTGGTTGGGAACTGTTCTAGCATCCACCGTATAGCCCTGATCTTGCACCACCTGAGTACCACTTATTTTGATTGTTGCAGAACTACTTGAACGGGAAAATCTCTACCGAAGATGAGGATATCGGATCTTATGTAGCCCAGTTTTTTGCTCAGAAAGACCAGAGGTTCTACAAGAGAGGAATTGTGAAATTACCAGAAAGATGGCAAAAGGTAATCGAACAAAGTAGAAAATATATCATTGCCTGATGTTCTTTCATTATGGGAAAATAAAAGTTTTTTTGGAACGCCCAAAAACCCCAATTACTTTCCGAACAACCCAATAGAAAGAGAGGATTGCGTTCATGGGAAATCATCCGAAGAGCTCCGATTTCCACCAAGAAAAGAAGTCGCGAAAAAAGCCGCATTAATTATGCACTGACCTAATATTAACCCTTTCTATAGAAAGATTTTCGCGCGGAATCGATGCTCCATTGATTGGCCAAGAGAATAGACCTAGAACCGTAGTGAAGCCAAACATTGGTGAAATCGTGCCTTCTTCTCCACTCCCTTTCTATTTCACCACTACTTTGTACGGTTTTAGTTACACAATAACAATTTGTGCCCTTGTACACCTATTTGTTATTCGTCACTTGCCCAATTTGTCACTTGTACATGAATCTTTTGTGCTGGATCCAAAAAACACTTCAGACAGTTGAGCTTCAAACTATTGCTATCGACATATATTATCTTTATTAACAAAGACGTCACTGTATTTGACAAAGGCTAGTCTAGCAGTAATTGAAAATGCTTCTGACTTCCTCATAAAGGGAGCATAAAAGAGAAAGGTACAGCTGGCTGAGTGGTATGATGTATGTGTACTTGTCTGCTTCTACTACACAGATTTTGATTTGCAATAACATGCACAATCAACTACTGGTTTTCCGTTGCAGGTCACGGTGTCACCAGACGATCTCTTCACCGACAGGGTCGAGATACGCTGCGTTAGCGATGTACGGCTGCGACCGAACAAACCTCACGATAACAAATGGGCTTCATTTTGATTCCCAATTTTTTTTTGTGAAATTACGCTCGATTGTCAACGAAGCATACACTCGGTACCATCAGACATGTGATTATCTTTCATTTTTACCAATATTTATCGTTCCGTTGAAAACAAGGGTATTCATTCATCCGAATGTGGTGGGAGCAAGTCTGTTTCTTCACAGCATATTCTGTCCATCGTCGCGTTGCTTTCCGCGACACTAATTTTGTATAAGCTGCAATTTTGAAATGAATAGAGTTCCATCCTGTACGCAACTCCGTTTCTCCAGTGCAAATCAATCAAAATTTACACTCCGCTCTAAAAAATGAGGTTGAGGAAATGTAATTGTCGTGGGCCTCCATCGGTAGAATCCTTCTGTGCTGTGTACTGAATCGCGATCTATTTGAGACCATTATAGTGTCCGATAATGAGAGGGTCTTTCTTGAACATGCCGACTAAAAACCACTCTAGCTCAGCAATGGTGAACAGCCTATTCCAACCCGCAAAAGCTTCTGAAGCTGGGAAGGTAGCAATCATATCGCAAGTTTCTTGAAGAATGTGATGGGTGGTAAACCATTTACCAGCAAAATTTATAAATTGAGGGCAGGTCCTAAACGCGAATTTTGGCCGACTTCGATCACGCAAGAAATGGGTGTTTTTGCATCCTGAGCGTTTTTCTACTGAAGCGTCCTCGACGTTTTGCACCAAATAACAGCTATATGTGATGTTTGGTGTACTGCTTCGAAATGGCTGCATGGACTGGATCGTACAGGAAGAATTCCAAAACAGCAAAAAAAAAAGCTTAAGAAAGTGCTTGTTTGAGTTTCTCTAAAACGAAACAGTCAAGCTGGAGCTAGACAGTGGAATCCATAGTGACCTCCAGATTAAATACAAGGAAGGTGTTTCGCACCAGATTGGTTGTGGTCCTTCTGGAAAATTACGTGAAAAACGGAAATTTGAAAATGCAGTGTCTGCGGATTTTTGGGTATTTCTTCCCCTCTATCTGCAATAGAGCCCATCTAAACCAGTGGCAAG
Source organism: Ancylostoma duodenale (assembly GCA_000816745.1). Lineage (NCBI taxonomy): Eukaryota > Metazoa > Nematoda > Chromadorea > Rhabditida > Ancylostomatidae > Ancylostoma > Ancylostoma duodenale. The sequence continues at coordinate 16,991 of KN726135.1, forward strand.
TAGAACAAGATTTGCTCTATAAGGTGAGAATTGTAGACTTTTGAATAAAATCGACAAAACTTTTGCGCCAACCTAGTAATAACTTTGTGTTAATATTTGTTTTTTATCACTTAATATCCTCCCTGGAGTGGTGGAGCTGCCACTTTTCACCCGCCCTCCCTTGCTTGCCAGTCCTTCGTCCGACACTGGTGATCGCCACTGTAAATGATGTTTCGAACGCGGAGATACATAGTTCAGTACTTGCACGCTTTGCCTTTTTTCCCCACCTCCCTCTTCAATTTATACTATAATGGGCGTTAACATAAGTCTTTGCGCTTTCTTCCAGTTCCGGTTTTCGCCGCACATTTGATATCGCTTGACTGTATCTTATACAGCAATCGAAAGCGCTGTTCATACTCTGCGAAGATATTGCAATCTTCTTGTGAGTGAATCGTGAGAACTGCTTGACGGAAATCGTCTGGTTCAAATGGACATCGTCTTTCTTCGACTTATCATTTGGATAATGTAATCTAGCTGAAATGATCCAACCGCAGGGGTCAGGCCCCGGCAAGACAATGTACAAAAAGCCGCTATTCCCAGTTTCCTTCCAGGAACAATAGGCCATTTCTGGCCAAAGGTGACTATTAAGAAGCTAACATGAGTTAAGCCACCTTTTCAACCAAGTTTGGCAGTTTCTTCCCAAGTTCAAAAAGACAAAACGACCTGACGCTACGCGTGCGGGTGGTAAGTGTTCGTAGACGACCTCATGACAGCGTCGGACCGCACATTGCTAACATCGTCAAACTGGCTCTCCATGAGCTCGCTTGATAATATTCTTCATTCTAACGAGTCTATGACTTTGCGAAGCATAGGATACTCTCTGATCCCTGCTGAAATTGTGCTTTCTGTCAACTTGACATTCTTCTCCTCAATCCTTAAAGTTAGGGTAGTCAATGTTTTTAAAAGCTGCGTGATGATATAATTGTAGAGAAAAAAAAGTGCTTTCAGAAGATATACAACGCATCACATAAGAACACCTAATACAAGATGAGCGCCATGAGTTCTGGCACAAAAAGTTCTCAATATTTTTTGAATATTCCTACTCCTATGAACGTCACACACGTACCATTTTGCAAAGCGAAGCGTTCTGGCAGCTATTCACCGTTTGAATGTTGCTGATACAGCTCACTTCTGTCAAACAGAAAAGTTGAACATAGCACGAACCTCAGCTTACCGCTACATTAGCATTCATTGAGTCTAATCCTTCCAAAAACCAGCTCTCATAGTAGAAATGGTCTCGACGTAACAATTATCTGAGCCTCTCAATGTAAATTTAAGCAACAAGAACCAGCCTCTGAATATAAACTCAAGCCACTCTTTGTCTTAGGCTAGCCGTGGGAACGATGCGAAGGAAGATTACCCAAATTCGTGAAAATTTCCTGGGAGGATCGCCCCACAGCCTGAGATATCCCGTAATTCAAAACCCTTAAGATAGAGAGCGGATTTCTGGACGCTTAAGTTACACTTGTTCGCGATTGAGATGAAGAGAACTATGAACATTTAAATTGTGAAAAGCTAAATTGAAACCGCTCAGCGCGGTGCAGTACAATAATGTCATTTGTAAAGAAGGACCACTCCCTACAACACTTCATTACCAAAACAATGAGTAGACGTGGAAAGTATTGGAGAATTTGATGTCAGTAGAAGCAGAATCAAATTTCCATCCTACTTCAAGAATCTCAGTAAGTTTTTGTATAGATGTCGTAGAAGTACCAGTACCAGTTTCCTTGAATTTTTGTTGTTCACAATATTGAAGTTATGCTAAATTTCACTTGTACAGCATTTCATGATGGGAAAAGCTTGTTTTAGATTCTACAGGGTGGGCCAAAATTACCAGCGCGTACATTTTTCGGTCCCAAACAGGAATGGTTAAACCGATTCGCGAGCCATTTGGCAAGTATGTTTAGCTAAGCCATTTCTACAGTAAACTTGTTCTCCAAATGACTTATTTCTCCTGCTGTACAGACTTGAAGAATTCTACTGACGGCGCAGCCCGTTGGTTGCGGGTGTTACTTCACAAGATTTTTTCTGGATTTTTTTTCAAGACGACAAGTCTAATTCCCTCTTCTCAGTGGTACACACCCCACCCTCTAACATAATTGAATAGGAGACCGTGAAATTGCCAACAGAAGGAGTAACGATGACAACCTCTTTGAACGAAAAATTGGGAAAATACATCATCAGGTCGCATTTTAACTAATTTCTCCCTGTAAACTGGCACTAAGTCAGCTCCCAAGGACCAAATTTTGCTGACAGATTTGTGAGGCAGCAGAGATTCTCAGACATTCACCAGTACTACTTCGAATATTCGAACGCACTTGAGACCGTGAAAACCGGCGAAATCGGTACATCAGATAAAATGCCTGTTCAGGCCGTGACAAGCAATTGACGGTCCAGTTCATTACAGGATTTCAGTAGTAGAGACTTAGCCCTAAACTGCCATATATGACAATTCAGATTCGTCCGAAGTCCAGTACAGGAAAAGTTTTGAGGCACGGGGAAGAGACCCACCGCGAATAAAAAGCGAATTTCAGTTCCGTGTCCCGTGTCTAGGAAGATTTCCCGAGCCTGTGCAGACGCGAAAAGAGGCCTATTCTAAAAATAGCTGCTCTTTTCGATAGAAGCGGCTTGAGCAACCATACTTACAAAGTGACTCATGGATTCGCTTAGCCGTCCCAATTTGAGACATAAAAAATGAACGCACGGGTAACTTTGGCGCACCCTGTAATAAACCAGCACCACGATAACACTCCTGCAAGACTCGGGATCTGGCCATGAAACAAGTGTGCGGCACAGAATAGTTCATGAACGAAATCTTTTGCTGAGAGGTAGCCTTCCTACCAGCGTACCGCGGTGGCCAGCCTTCACACTAAAATTTCAGCTGATGTAAAATATGGTATCGACGTGTTTCTGTCTTCATAGGTCATCAAAGACACATCTATAGAAATATGGAAGATCTAGCAAAATGCTATGGGTTTCATGGAAAGGTCGCGGGATGTGGTCATCGTCCATAATGGACAAGGGCCGAGACGGATTCTCTGCGTTTTCCTGGAAGGATATCTCACAGTTCTTGAGCGTGAGGAACTATTCTCAGTTTATAGCTTATTTCAACCGCCAGTGAAGTTGCTCGTACAATGGGACCTAAAAATTTTGAGTGTTCCCAGTTCAGACTAGTTCGGAATGACAAGACTAAGAGTGTGCTTTACCGAAGAAACTGACAACAAAAGTCCCTGGGATTCTAAAAGTCCTGTTTTTTTTTTTGGAACTACAGAGGTGGATGTCCACCATACAAGTATTGTATGTAGACATATGTATTCACTGACATGTCAGACATTTCCTATTCATGACAATTTCGAAGATATTTTGAATTCTTTATTTCTTGTCGCTGAGGAGGAAATTGCATTAAGGGTTAAAACGTGAAGTCAATTGCAAATATTGCTAACATTTGTGAGATTGAGATCATTCCATTCCGTTAATCATACATCCATGAGGAACAAGGATTTCGTTGTCGAACTGAATTGCCATCTGAAAATATTCCTCGCATTATTGGTATACAGCGACAGCAACAACATTCTCACACTGCTTGTAAGTACCTAATTACATTTAAAAAACTGGAACAGAAAGTTTCAATGGCACGACAGTGAAAGGCGGCGGACAATTTTGGTGATATTGTAAGGTTCACGTTCGTTGCACTGAAATGACCAATATGCAATACTTTATGAGGGAGTACGTGTCCTCCATGAGCTATGAAACAAAACTTGTGAAGCTCACGAGGAAAGATTTCTGAGTGAAGTGGTCATTCACCATGTAATGTGTATTACCGTGTGCAGTTTTCAGCGCTGATCTCAGATCGGTAGCCCGGTTAGGTTATACTCGCGCCTCCCAGCGCAGATCTATAACAATGTGTGCATTACGAGCCGCAAACCATGCATCGTGGCCATTTTGGAGCGCTGACATCCTGAGTGCTCGCTGGAGGAATTACTACAGCTTTGCCAGTGTGCCGTCGATACTGGTGCCTAATCCCAATTCTAGCTCGTTCATGAGCTTCGATCCCTCGAACCAGTTTATGGAAAGATAGGTGTAACACAGAGAAAAGCACAGAGTATTCGGACAACGGATCCGAGATCAGCCTTTGGAACTGCATATGTTAACAAAACGCATTACGAATGGTCACTTCGACCAAGCATCCTTTCCTTGACAGTGAAGACACTCGAAGCGTCACAGTTTTTGGATTTAAATCGCATTAACATTTTCAAAGTTTCCTTTTCTCGATGGAAGCAAATTTCGACAGGCTCTTGAGCAGGTCTATGTATCGGCTGCCATCAAAACCAAACGAACAAATTAAGCCAACAACTTCGTTTTTTTTTCCAACATTGATTGCAACAAGAATGTTTTCTTCGGCATCGATTACAACAAAAACCGTTTAAGATATCTTCCTAGATTATACAGGAGATCTCTGAAAAACAATTACTTCTATGCTAGCTCTACGTAATATGCTTTTCGTGCGGGCACATAGGGGAAATATAATATAAAATGGAATTCAAGGGGGAAAAGATACCTTCAACAAGTGTATATCGGTGTTTATGCATCCATGGCATGTGTTGGTTTAGTCCGGGTATTCATATATGCATTGATTAGAGGGAGCAAAAACCCGAACGTTCCCTTGAAAGCAGTACCCCGCTCCTTTTGCGTGTTGGAGGTATCGAGAGATTCCAAACCTTCTGGCCTTGCTGATCTCAGTAAGGTATAATACACCACTTCTCACAAATGCCCCGCTTTTGAGAGGATCCAAAGTGCAGCTTTGGCGGACCACTCGGGCGGATTGGTCCATCAATGTACGCTACCTGCCACAGCTGCAACGTTGGCTAACAAGCCTTGACGTGTCCGATCGATAAGACCAACGGTTTCGCGCGTGGTTCAGCAAACTGTTACAGACCTAGCCCCTGAACGGGTGTAAGGGCAGTTCTGAACCATATTGTGTATATCGCTGGTGTCGTCGTGTTGAGGGGGTCCCAGAATCTGCTAATATCTCGGACACGGAAATACAGGTAGGACACTGCCTTTAAAGGCAGCAAGAGCCGAAATCCTCGACTTGAAGCTGGGGTGCGGGTGGTGAAGTACAGACCCAGCACATCTCAAATGTGAAACTGTCGTCATGGACACGTCTGGCCGTGTTCGCGCGCGGACGAGTTTTCCCCGGCCCCAAAAGCTACGAAATGCGTTGAATTCACAGGCTTTCTTGGCGAGACGCACACTGCCGACATCGAAGCACTCAGCACATGCGCCAAACCACTCCCCGCAATGGCTTTTGAGGCCGGGGAAAACTCGTCCGCGCGCGAACACAGCCAGGCGTGTTTGTGCGCGGACGAGTTTTCCCCGGTGCAAAAGCCATTGCGGCGCGTGGTTTTGGTCGAGCCCCGCCACGAAACCCTGTGAATTGAACGCATTTCGTACTCCCTTTGCGCCAAACAACGCGCCGCAATGGCTTTTGAGCCGGGAAAAACTCGTCCGCGCACGAACACGGCGAGGCGTGTTTGTGACGGCAGCTCCATTTTCTCTGCAGGAAAGCCATAATTGTTTGCGTTCGTTTCACTTTTGTGATGTGCTCAGTCTGTACTTCACCACCCGCACCCCAGCTCCAAGGCGAGGATTTCGGCTCTTGCTGCCTTTAAGGACACAGAAAATGGAATGTTTATAATTTGTCTCGAGTCTTGCTTACTAATCGATAAGCAAGACTTCCAGCGATTGAGGACAACCTCAGACAACTTATGTATTGAGTGATATCATAAGCTCATAAGTCTTTGCGCTTTTTCCAGTCGTGAATGTTCCGTCCGTTTCCATTCCTCCATAAAGTGATCTCTATTCTTTTAATGATCTCTATTATTCCTTTCTTCCTCTATGTTTATATTATTACCATTGCCTTTTTGTATTCATTGAGACTAGAAAGCACTCGCTGCATTTCAAACGCGTAAGGTCGGTGGAATACAAACGGAGGAGAACATTACCAATCGAGCTCTGGGAGAGGCAGTTTGACTCTCTTTGCTTAACTACCTCATTTAAAGAGTATTTCTAAGAAGTATGATGCCCATATAGACCATTTGATGTCTCTTATGCCATTCTCAGGCCTTTGTGAAGAAAATCTGCCTGATCGAAGTGGATGGTGTCAAAGAGATACGTGTCTTCCTCGAACTTAAAAGATCGCTGGTGGAGAGTTGCTTCAAGCACAACGTCTCCCTCTTACTTGGTACATGTAGTTTTCGCAGTTTTGATAGCCTTCTGAGCTTCAACTGAACACCAGGATGGGTATCGGTAGTGATGTTTTTCATAGAGTCAGTACTCCAGTAGGCTTAAAAATTGAGCAGATTGTTGTTTGAAGAAAAAAAACTAATTACGAAATTCTTGTAGATCGTGAGCAGCGCTTCTGAATCATGTATTATATGAAACATGCTTAAAGATAACAGGCGAGCGGAGAAAACTGCAACTGAAAAAGCGCTTATGTTGACACTCAATGAGTACAAAAGAGGTGCTATAAGTACCACAAAATGAAATCTTTGTGAAGTGTTTCTCAAAAGAAAGTAGAAGACATCAGAGGATGCCCCAATCTACTCAGAAGGTCTTAGCGCCTTCATAGACTACGAACTAAGTGCAGTCAGTGAGGGTCTACCGTGTACTTTGATTTTCTATGCCTTAGGTTCTATTCATAAGTCTTCCTCTCCTTCTTTAGCGTTTGTCCCATTTGTTGGCGGAAATTGGTTTCCTGGTCTACTGAATCCTTTTCGCTCTATCCTGCGCCTGGTTCGGTTGGTCCACACATGCTTCACATCGGTATGCAGTGTGCCTAGCTACTGTTGCTCATCAAGATCGAGGGCTACTTTGCAAAGGGTATCTTCCATGGCGTATAGAACGTGACCGCAGCATCCAAGGCGGGTTTTGTGAAGCTTGGAGGGAATTAGGGCGATGCCGGAAAGTTACGGAATCTAATCATTGCGAATGCGGGCTGCGTGCGTCATATCAGCTATCCAACGCAACAGTTCCACGTCCATCATACTCAGTCGACATTCTAGTTCCTTGGGGGCTTCAGATCACTGCTCGACGCCTTCGACGTGAAGTGAACCGCGACCTCCTTGTCGTACAACACTCCTGCCATCAAGTCCCATTTCGATCGGATATAGTTAATGCGAACGACGACTTCATGGGCTAGGTTGCCATTGGCTGAGAGTGTTGGTTCAAGATACCTGAAGTGATCTATGGAAATCGGCGTAAACTTTCATGAATAAGCACACAGTCAGGCCAGCTTTCTCGCATGTGGGCTGGCATTCATTTGCCACTCCAATCTGGAGAGTATCGAGGTTGTTTCTTGAGAGCAGGGTGACGGGTCCTGTGCTTAATGAGGGAGCTTCATGGCTGCTGTGCTTGACCAGCTTGATGTCTTGATTCTAGTGAGAGACATGAAATGCTCTCCGATGGCTAACAAGCCGTTCTACCACAGCCCAACCAATTGTGGCTTATAAAGGTAGCGCTCGCTTAGATAACTAGATATGGCAGAGGTAGCAGAACCTGCCAAGCCACACCCCCCAAAAATGGAAAGCGGACATTGCTGCGACGTGGAGAACCGCCGCTGGATTTCCCGCAACCATTGACAACGTGCGAGTGCTCACCCGGCACTACTCAACGTCAGTACCTTATGTATCACGAGGCCTGCGATCGCGACCAGTCCTTATTCAGAAAATAGACAATTTCCTCCATGTAAAACGGATAAACAAGTGAGAGGGTTTCAAAATTCACAACATATGTCTAATAATTGTTGAAGACGCTGTTATCGGCTTCAATGAGTGAATAAGTGATGAGGACTTACAGGCGAATGGTTTTTGGTCCTCTTTCAGTTCAGTAGGTCTTCCATGTTACTGGTTGGCATTCGGGTGCTGGACTGTACACTGTAACAAACATGTTAACAGTAGACTTTTTTTCAAGTATGCAACAATGCAGCGATTGTGATCATGTTGTGGCAATCATGCGACTACCATAAACACTTCTCAGTACTTCGAAAGTGCAAAGGAAATCAGTAGCATACGGCAAAAATGCAAATTACCAGTATTTTAGAAGTGAGAGTTTTACTAGCGAGAATTTAGCATCGAGACTTGTAGACACAGCAAGAAAGAGAAAGAACTGTTGCCAGAACCGAAACACATGACCCTCCTGAAGTGCTGCCAGTATTGGCTGACAGCGATAATTGTTCAAATGACCTCTTCGGTATTCTTTTGGAAGGAGTTTCAAATTGCAGTGATTGTCTTATCTCTAACATTTCAAAAGCTTCCTGTGCTTTAAATGTTCTAGCAGTCCTAAAGTCCAGCTGATGCCGAGCTTTCAGATTTCTTCGAATGCTCTCTTCGCTTGCGTAATTTTGCTTCGTATTAAACCCGATTTAACTCCGTTCCGTTAAACCCCCCCCCCCCCTACAAAGAAAGCATGTAGAATTATCTTCCAATTTCTGTTTCGCATTTCAGCGCTATTCCAAAGCAAGGTAGTGGCATTCGGTTAGAGTGGTCATTTGCAATTTGATGTGTACTATCACATCTGGTCTGCAACGTTGATCTCTAATCCGTTGTCCAAATTCAATGTGCTTTCTTCACAATGAACGTACGTATGACGCTGAATATGTGCATGGATTGCTCTCTCGATGACTGCTAGGTACTGAGTGCTTGGCGGAAGAACGAGAGCCTTAGTACTATGACGACGGTACATCCTCTGATTCAAGGTTATACACGAGCCCCACTTTCTTACTCAGTCCAGGAAAAACGTGAGCGCGAGTCATTAACAACACAACAAGTATGAAAAGCAGATTTGAAATCAAATCACAGACTGGCTAGTCTGTACACATCGCCATACGAATGACCACTTTGACTAAAAGTCTTGTAAGAAAAGCAAGGAGTAATCAGGTATTCTAGATTTACTCCCGCAACTACTCTCATTTTAGAAGCGGAAACCTCCCAGCCCAACTTCCTGTGTTCACGTCGGGAGTTGGGAATAGGAAGCTCTCAACATTTCGCAGTATTGCCAGTACTCTCCCCTTTCAACTCCTAGTATGGGAGAAGCTGGGAGCGCAAATCTGGCGAAAAAGTTTGGTGAATTTTTGCATATACAGTGGTCGTCAATGGCGTTGGCCCATCTGCGGCCTCAAGAGTCACGCCGCGCAATCGCGCCGTGCGCGTCATAAACGATGTTTTCTGCCGCTGATATGCTACATGTAGAGCTCTTCTACCATTTATTTTAGGGATTTTTGACCAAATCGTGAAGAAAGCGACTAGAAATAGCGTTCCGGCAGCAGACGACACCGGTCCCGGCGCGCTCGGTGCGGTTGCGCTGCGTCCTTCTCGAGGCCGCAGATGGACCACCACAATTGCCGTCCACTTTATTTACGCATTATTTTTTGCTTACTCGATTTGTTTGCATTAGTAGAGCATCTAACTTTGGTATTATATCCAGAGAAGGTGAAATGGGTATCTCCAATCTCAATGCCTGGTGCACAACCTACCAAAACCTTGGTAATTATCATCGACATATCGATGATCCTTGTAGTATTCATGTTCACCGCCGATACTG
>KN726135.1:26845-53015 GCA_000816745.1 Ancylostoma duodenale
TTCTCTGTACAGTATAACAAATATTCCACTGAACCACCGCGTTCATCGCACATACGGACGACATAAGTCCGAAAGTCTAAGGCGCCACCATCCGCCATATAGTCGCGTCAGTAATATTGATCATAATGATAGCATAAATAAACATACAAATTTTACCAATAACTTAGCACTTACTAAGAACTTCAGAGTAATCCGAAAATTCCCATCATTTACTGCATACCAAAGCTACATAAAACCTCTCTGAAGTTCACTTTTATCACAGGCGCACCTTGTAGTAGTATAAAACTAATTTCATGTGAGATCCTCCTCATCCTCACACACATACAGGGAACTCCAAACGGTCGCAGACAAGAGTTGGGACCGCGGCGGGGTTCTCGTGGGCAGAGACACGGGAGCTCAGCATACCGAGCGCCTGCGTCTCTGCCCACGAGAACCGCGCTGCGGTCCCAACTCTTGTCTGCGACCGTTTGGAGTTCGCTGTACGTAATCATTTTAAAGGCAGCACCCACGGAAAAATCACTTACCGAGATTTCAGCGTAATATTAGGTTTTTCGCTATGGGGAGTATAAGAAATGTGTGCAAATTTATCAAAAAACATTGAAAAACCGATTTTTGGATGCTTCCTTTTTGCTAAGTTAGGGCATTGTGGTCGAGTTGCACGGTTGGCGTTTAGCCAAAAAGTCGATAACGCTGCCATCACTATCAGCTATTGTTCAGCAGTTTAACAGTTAACTAGTGAGGCAGCTTTCTGGGCAATGGATTGGCACAAACAGAAAGAAAATAAATTTTCCATCGTACAGCCGTGGCTCAGGAGGAAAAAACAAAGCCTTATGTTAGGGTTTAATAAACTAAACAGCACAATAATAAAATATTAGAGGAATTTCATGTTCTTGATAAAAAAGGAAATTATGTAAACCAAAATAGCTCAAGGTGAAACAAGTTGGGGTAATCAGACCGAAATAATGCGGGACTGGTTGAAAATAGTGAAGAAAAAGGTTGAAATAAAAGATTGCCGCTTGAAACCAGCGCCCAATCAGCTGGTAGTTGCCAATTTGCGCGCTCTAAGGATGATTTTGGTGCTCGGTGGTAGCACGAAAACTCGTAAAACTTACTACCTTCTGATCCTGCTGATCCAGGTATTACCTGTTATTACTCGTGATAAATAAAGTTCCAACTAGTGCTTTTATTGCAATATTAACCCCACAATCGATTGGATCACGACTGGATCAAGATCTTGGAAGCGAAAATTTCCGTGGGTGCTGCCTTTAAGAACTATTCTAATACTTTCAAACGCAACAAAAAGTGCTATTGTAACCCACTGCTCTGTCAATAGTATTAATATCCCACAGGACCCTGTCGACATTACGTTGAATAGCGAAAAAAAAGTTTTTTTGTTTAGATTTCACTAATATGCTCACTAACATCCTTCATGATGTTGTCCTGGAAAATGTAACTGGAGTGCTCAATATTTGTTTCAAGAATTCTAATAAAAAGATGCGTAGCCTGTGCTCGCAATGAATCTTTTTACACCAATATTAGTGATTATAATCTAAGGTACATATTATATTGGTGCATAATTAATGCGGCCTTTTGTCGCAGCTACTTCTCGCCTCGAGAATTAATGCTTAAATTATTTCGTAAAAATATTCCTCTTGTTTCGTTTAATGAAGGTGCTATCAAAAATGGAATACACATTCCCCATCGCATGTTCTACCAGTTCGCGAATATTGGAATGCAGCACAGTCATCCCGTGATCCTAACGAAACTGAAGAACATTCAGGGAAGCAAAGTCGAAAAATGTATACGTAGGTGAGATAGGACGGTGTATTCCTCACAGATGAGTAAAGAAGAGCTCGATGATCAAATTTCAAGGACCAGGAACTCTAGGCAGCCGTGAAAGAAAAAGATGTTCGATTGACGAGACTCTGCAGAGATGGAGGCTGCTGGTTCCGCTGCAGAAAATCGGTGGAAATGTGGGCAAGATCAGCATTGTTTTTGTCTGAGAGTTGACGGGGACCCATTCAGCTAACCTCTGTGCTTTCAAAGCGTTGTGAGAGTAACAACGAAGGCCGAATGGCCCATGTTGAAGACTTTGGCTAGCATTCTCGTTGTCAAGCTATCATTCTTTTCCACGGCTGCCCAACTCCCTTGGAGCTCTAGATCTGGTGGTCGATCTCTTCTTTCTTCATTTGTGAAGCTTGTCTCTCACGAATATGAATCATCTTTCAACTTGGTTTCGCTGACTTTTTCTTTTCGCCAAAGGATTCACTGAGATCACACAATGATCACGCGGCATTCCAACCTTTCCCGAAGCGATAAGTTATACGACGGCCTATGTGCATACAATTTATGCTAGCACTCCCATTAAAAGAGAAAAGAGGGGTATTCCCATTGAAAGGAACATTTAAGAAGCGTTAGTTTCTAATGAGAAACATAGTCACAAAGAAAAGCCGCATTAATTGTGAACCAACCCTATACATTATAGAATTGAGGAAAATGTATTTGTTATTGACAATATACTCAATATCAGTTTCAGAAGAGTCGGAACTATTAAGTCGTGTTACAAAATGCCTGATTTTATAAGTGATCAGTTTGGCATTCGGTATCTTCGGAGTTTCATAGATTACTTTTCATCTTTTTTTCTTTAACACGGTACATTCTCCTCTTTTAGTATCATTCCCTTGTTTTCTGATCAACTTTTTCATTTTCGTTTGAGAGCAAATTTTGTGAAACTACTCGGTGACCACAAAGCGTATCATGTTAGGATGCGGATTCAACAGCGTAGCCGCTAGAGCAGAAACAACTCGAAGCATTGTGGGAGTATTAAGGGATTGTAAGGGTAAAAGATGCTCTGAAGCACATTCCAGGTTCTCTGGTCATAAGACCTAGCCATCTCACTGTGATGATACTGATGTTTTCCTGTGTGCCACACAGGTTTTTATAAAGACACGTTATATTTTCGGCCTAACTTTCGACTTAAAGGCAGCACCCACGGAAAGTTTTGACCTTAAGAACTTGGCATATTTGGAAGAGATGAAGAGTGCTCAACACTTTTTGAAGATGAAACTTTCCGCTAGCATTAGAAACCCTGTTTTTAGAAGTTCATAATTGCGTTACTTCCAACAGATGTGGTCGAGATGCGCGAGCCATGGAATGACGATTGACAGCAAAAGATCGATAAGGCAATCTTCATCCACCATACGGACCTTCGCAGAATCAGTTTTTTTTTCTGAACTCTCCTCGTCGCTTCGAAGCTTTACTAGATCACATCCACCTTTCTTTTCATTATGATGGTACATCCTCCCTCTTTCGAAATCACCTCCTCGATTTTTGATCAGCGTTTAAATTTTTTTGAAAGCATGTTTTGTGAAACTACTCAAAGACCAAAAATTGTCATTTTGGAACATGGGTTCCATCTTCGAGACATTAGAGCAGAGAAAGCTGGAGACATGAGTGTAGGGGGACACTTGGCTGGTAAATCCACTGAACAGCATTTGTATGGGAAGTTGCACTCAGGTGACATGGAGCTGCGAAGTGATGTTCGTGATGAACTTGGATAACGATGAGCTTTAATGTGCAGGGAAAGTGGATTGGAGTCAAACTAGGCCTACATGAGCGCCAAGGTGTGATCTTCATAATCCAACAATATTTAGGTATTCACGGCAATATGACAATTGAAAGTGGTCCGGTAAACGAATTTTTCCCCGTTTGACCCTCAAAAACGGGTGCCAATTTTTCACAAATCTACGCTGTTTGAGCCAGAGAAGCAGGGATGGAAACCCACCTGCATGTACTGGCCAAACCTTGCTCTACTTGACAACAACTCCTTTTAGTTGTCGGTCCACTTCTTCCTAGGGAAAATGTTCATTTTCCAACATGATGTTCGCCAGTTGATTGCCAGTAGCTTTCCACGTTTCTAACCTGTTGTAGCAACTAAGCCACCACTAAGATGGCAAGGTCGTGCTGAGAGTGTAGGAGCATATTTAGATATCTTGCACTGCTATAGGAGCATATACAGATATCTTGTACTGCATCTTGCTTGAGAAACAAAACTCGAAATCTCATCATTCAAAATCCGACATTTCATACCTGACGACCTAATAGTTTATCTATAAGCAGAACGAGTTTTTTTAAGGCGCACCCATGGAAATTTTCATGTCTGAGGTTTTGATCGTTTTTGAACCTTAGCAATAACCCCAACAATTCTACGATGAAAATGGCGCGGAAAACTCTACCGTTTTCAAGATATATTTAGTCAAATGTCCAAAAACCTGGATCAGCAGGATCAGCGTGGGGTCGTTCAATCAAGCGTGGCTGCCAGCTGATTTGGTAGACAACCATTTCTTTTCTTGTCATTAAAAGGCTAAATGTTAGACCATAGCTTTACTTTTTTGCATCATATAGCACAACATATTTTTCTACCCGTTATTTTGCAAGGAACTTTCTTCTTGATTTTCATGTGTGGCCGAATTCCGAGATTGTCTCATGTTTGAATTTTTGCATGGTTTTGGAATCGTTTTGTTTTGTTGTTTCGTTTCGATTGTGTTTCCGCGATACCTTGATTGGTCAGACCATCGATTTTCAAAGTTTGTTATCTTCCGTCAACTCCAGGAACGCTGTAGAACAGAGCCAGAAACCTCTTTTTCCCGCAAAACAGCTGACAAGAAAGGCAGCGGTATCGACTATTTTTGAATCGGTCCACATCAAACAGACCGCACAACTCGGCCCAACCTGCTCGAAAGCGGTGAGCTGAGGGGTTCCAGAAAACAGGAATTTCGAAGATTTCGACTATTTCTAGCATTTGGACTATTTCTAGCATTGTGACAAAGTTAAGCGCATCCGATTACTCCGAATTGAATCAAAATCTTGAGGTCGAGAATTTCCGTGGGTGCTGTCTTCAAGGGAATCCTCACAGATAGAACAAATCTTAAGTAATCTTAAGAATTTCTGAGTAAATAATGGTGTTTTTCAGGTTATATTGTAAATAAAAGGCGTTGATTGCGGATGTACCCTGCTCAATGAGGGGGAGGGGGGGGGGGGGCATCCGATGTAAAAAGTGCTTCATCCTCCCAAACTCCTCTGGTACCAAAGTGCCGACCCCGGAGGGATGGATTGCTTGGTTGGCCAAGGGCGGGGTTGAACCATTGACTGTGTGCATGCGCAGCGAGCCTGTTACCACTGCGCCACACGCGCCCCTCTTGATAGAAGGCGTGTCAAATTTTTGTAACAAAATTATCAATGAAAGCAAAGATTGGATACCAATTATGTTCAACACAAGACAGCAAATTACTTTGCTGCTCTTTAGTTCTCAGTGTTTTGCTGTTCTTTAGTAACGGCGCAGGTATAACCACATGATGTTGGATGAGCAAGCGCAACGTAACGAATTCTCAGTTTGGGTAATAGAGAAGCAAAAACTGAACTATCTTCCGATTGACCATCTATGGAAAAAGTAACGTTGTGACGAGAAACTTTACTTTTAAACTATAAGGGAAATCTAAAAACCAACCTTGAGAAAGTCGATGTTGGTGTGCTCACAAGAGATAGTGTCACGAAGTCTTGTTCTGGCGCTGTGCTATACAATCCTTGTGTAGTAGTAGTGGACGTCGTACTTGTACTCGATTTCATATAGATTGATTTGAAAGATGATGTTGCTGAGTCCGTTCCCTGGCGACTCCGTACTGTTGTATTCTTTGCACGAGTGATCACAACGCTTTTAGCGGGATAAGAATCACTTTGTTGGGACTTCGAGAAGAAGAAAGGAGGATTAGTAATACTTGGTCGTGTGCTAGTTGCGGGGATCACGCCTGTAGTCGTTTGTGGTGTTCTGATAGAAGACATATCATAAACAGGTTCCGGTATGTTGGCAAAACCCGAAGGAGACGATCTACTGTAGAATACATTGTCTGCGCAGTATGACTCCGCCCTGAAAAAACATTAGATTGATGGCTAATATATAGCAGGTAGCGCTTAATTCATAGAACAGGGTGAAATCAGGGAACGGATCTCTCATTCTAACAACAAATTTTGCTATCGTTAGTTAACCTTGCAACAAAAATTGAAATTGAAAATTTTGAACCATGATTGGTTAGGCAATTTTCAATAAGCTGACACGAAACGTTTAGCTTAAGAAAGGAATGCTTTGAATTTGGCAGTAATGGCAAGATGCCGCCATCTTCGGCACTACATAGCCGTAAAATACGCAGACCCCCGATGTAGAGCGATGATGAAAGAAAATGTTCTGACCAGCGGTCAAGGGCATTTTGAAGGGAAAATGTTGGATTGTGCACAACCCAACTTCAACAATTGTCTTCAAGAAAACGTTCCTATCTATCTTCATTACGGTGGACATTAGCAGCCAACGTCTCACTAACTGGTTGTCCGTCGATTAGAAACCCACTAGTTAATCATACACAGGGCTTTTTGAAACCAGACGTTTGAGAAGAAACAATGAAGCACTGCGAGTATTCCTGGCTTTCCTCTCTCTGGATTTCATTCAGCCATCTCTCAGGCTAGTTCCACAGTGAGGTGTTCATCCTGTTGGTGCAGATGGCTTGCATAATCAATTTCTTCAATTCTATTCAGTAGACAAACTCTAAACCTACAAGGGAAGCTTACGTGGTCAATGTGGTTCTTCAAAACGAGGTGTATGTTGCCTTATGCAGTTTGTGAGGCTTTCTGAAGACAGGTTTAATTCTGTACTAACAAACCTCTTCCTACACTAAACTCAGGGTTGCAGAGCAGCTGCAAAAATGGGCACAACTCATCACAGGGAGCAGTTTTGAGAACGGATTCGAAATCAGTGTCGTAAGCTGCGTAAGGCACTATACTCCAAGGATGGTAGTAATCCTCCCAAGTTCGTCACAATATGTAGGAACCAGGCTCGTAACAGTTCGGAACAAGGTACAAGCATTTCACGAGCGCGTGAGTGTCACGAGGTGGCACACCTACCTGCGAAACCGCTGAGCAACCGGGGATTCGAACCCTCATGCTCGCGTCGCGCACATGCTCTGCGCTATAGCACATAATTTACCCGATACACTACATATGAAGACCAAGTAAGTCCTAGAGAGTGGCTGCCATTATGTGCACTTCGCCTCTGCTTAGGGGTAGCCGGGTGGACGAGGGAATGCCGTTAATACCTACCGGAAAAGTTATTTCGCAATTAATCGAAAATGAAAACTCAAGAGCAAGGAGCTTGCCTGCGGTAACACCCTTTATCACGTGGTATCCTTCGCGCTGAATCTAAGCCAACAAAACAGACACAAACCGTCCAGAAGAACAGAAGCCCTGAGATGAGAGAACTTTTAGTGCACAGCCACTGATTACAGGGTCTCATAACCATTTCCCTCATGAAACTTTTTGTAATGGCCAAAACAGTGTCTAATACCTCGCAGAATGGCGCATGTGAAAGTCTACGAAGGCATGGAGAACATCGTTGAGGGCATTTTGTGGCAAAAGCAGGAAGTTGCACCGCCACCTGGTATAGCTCACTAGGATAGGTTTCAATTCCATCTAACGACGAAAGAGAAAGCGGTCCGAGAAACGTTCCGCACCCAAAGGAGGATTTCTCAACAAACCTTCAAAAAGGACTAAACGAGTTGCCTCAAGCTAATTTTGGGTTTCAGAAGAAGAAAAAAATACAATTTATTCAAGAGAAAGGGTCCTAGAGTAAAAATAACGAAAAGAGTCACGTAGGGAACCAACTCATTTGAACAAAGCCGGCAAAAAAATTAAAAATTTTGATACCGCGCATCCCTCGGAACAAATAACAAAGCCAATTCGCAGAAAATCACAGTCATCCGCGAAGCGCGATGAAACTGCGCTTCGTGTGGAGGACAGTGATTTTCTTTGAGATGATTTAGCCCTAGGGTAACGTGGCGCACAGGTCCAAGACAGAGCGCCGCTTTGTCTTGCCACATTACCTCAGACTCTAACATCGAATATTCAGTCTCAGAAATTTTTTGAAGCCACGAATAGTGTTGAGACTTCAACAAAGGAAGTGCATGTGGTCTGAAGTATCAATTAGCATGGTGTTCCGGGTTGCATTTAGCTTTTGCCTGTATACATTGACAAGAACAATGTGTGCACCAAGGATGCTATGCGGGTAAACGACTCCCACACAGGATGCATGGACTAGTACATAAGAAATCAATCTGTTACAAAAGAGACTCAATCGTGTGGATGAGAGGCGTGTGGAGTTTGCCGCTTTCCGTTTTATGCTATTTTTTGCCATCCATCCTACTTTTTAATCTTTTCCAAAATTTGCCACAGAAAACGAATTAATAGGAAAAAATGGAGTAGATGGGGTGAGCCCTTCTAACCCATTCAATTAGCTGTGAGATCTTCTCAAAAGTGGCAGCAGCAGAGATGTCTTTCTAACTTCGCGATGTTTCCCCTCATTGCAAGTTTGCGTTTCACTAGTGATTTAATCATCATTGATTTCAGTGAGGATCCTGAGAACGTTGAGGAGTTGTTCGTTTGGTTGAAAAGTTCTGCGACGCATGCAACATATTTTTCCTGAAGATTGTTCTCTTTACAGAATTTCCGCTGCATTCCCCAACAGATTCTCTATGGCTATCCACAAAATATTTGTCATCTACTGTGTCCACTCTTGATTCTTCTCCACCAGAACTGTACTGACTACGGATCGGAAAAACTGGTTGCGGCTTAGTTTTGAGCTGACTTTAGATATCGAACTTCATTTTTTAGCAGTTGATCCATTAATGTCTCGGGGAATTGGCAATACTCATCAATGCTCGGCATGGAAAATATGCCGGCTAAGGCAGAAATTGTCATTCGAGGTCCTGAATCTTCACTTTTCCTCATGGACATTGCTACGTAGGAATTAAATATTACATAATATCGGTGCAGGTCTGCTCTCCAATCTCCAATGCTTCATTGAAGTGGTCATTCCCCCTGAACGACCAGAGCTTCGTCTTTAAACGAGGTTTTCCAGGAAGTCCTCTCCCTACAATTGAAAGTTGATGGAAAAATGCCATCTGAAATGTTCTGTCAAGGCCGCATAGCTCACAAGGTTCCCTTATAATTGCATGTTCATAAAGGTAAACGGTGATGCCTCTGGATGCATCATTGATAATACCCACAGTAAAAGTTTTGATGCCTATGTTAACCATGAATAGATTATCGATATGTCTAGAATGTGTTCTCTGAGGATGGATTGAGCCGATCGACAAAGCTACAAGCGAATGTCGCAGCTTCATTAAAGCACTCACACCATTAATTACTGCTGTGGCTCTAACAAGTCATATTCAGCAATATTGTATTCTATTGCGCTTTGCCTCATTCACTGATTTATGCATAGGTTCCTAATAAATTCAGTAAGAAAAAACAGCGGCTGATAACATAGAATGTGTGGCACTGTTGGAAGCGGAATCTTTTATTGTTACTTACTAACCCAACTACGGCTTCAGCTACGAAGATGAGATTTGAGGATGTGATGGAGGTCGAAGTACTCTTCCGTTCCGCTGCATTACATAGACGTAAAGAACTTTCAAGCAGAACTATCTTGTTCGAATTGTCATATCATATCATTCGTAGCCTGCATTAACATGTTTGCTTCTGGTTGTATTGCCTCATTTCGATTTGGAAAAGAAACATTCTAAATCCTATTATAAGCACACAAATTCCAATGAAAGTCGTGCTGTGCAGTTCTTTTCTTTATATAAGAAGCATGATTGCAAATGAATTCTTCTAAAGTGGGAAGAGAGAATTTTTAACTAGGTCGAAGAAAAACAACCGTTCCGACGGAGGATACTTCTGTGATGCCAACTGCAATGCTGTTAGTTCATCCGGCTGGCTTTAAAGGCAGTGTGTCACCTCGTTTTCGTGTTTGAATTATTAGTAGATTCTGAATCTCCCCGACATGCTGAATCCAGCGGTATACATAAAATGTTACAAAATGGTCTCTAGACCCCCTTTTCAAACGTTTTCCGAGGAGGGATTTGGAACAGTTTGTCCAGGATAGCCGACGTGTGAAAGCGTTCATCTTATCGATCGGACACGTCCGGAAACGTTGCAGCCGTGGAGGGCAGCCAGCACAGGGACGGACCGCGCCGCCCAAGTGGTCCGTGAACTGTACTTTCGGATCCTCGGAAAACGGGGTTCTCGTCATTTTTATTCGTTTTTGCGTACATCACTGGAATCATCGCGACGAGAAGGTTTAGAATCTGTTGATATCTGCTGCCTAAGAAACGAGGTGACACACTGCCTCTAACAGCAGAATATGAACGTGAATTAACCGTTTTCCTGCATACTGCTTCACTACTGCATGCCATCCATGAAGCGCTGCCTAATAGCGCTGACCCGGCCTTTTGTGAGGGATTTTAGTGTAGCGGATAGTAACGTGAACAGTGCATGAACCCATCGCCGATGCTCCAGCACATGTTGGAAACGCTCCTCGAACTTGTCAGCCGCTTATCTGATAGACACGCTGTCATTTCATCTACGAAGCATCCCCGTTTTAGGTACTTTCCTGCGAAGGATCGAGTGCCAAACTACAAAAGAGGGCCTTTTCAAAAGTAAAAGTTGTCTTCAATACTTTTGAATCGATATTATTGTATCTTTGAAATTCTGATCGAGGATGTCCCCCCTCATTTTAGTGAAGACTTTTCCACTTTTTTCTCCAACGCATTCCCCCCTCCCCATTCCCAACATTAACCTCGCTCCTGTGCGCCCTCTCTACCTTCTTAACCATTTGCGCTTTCCTACTTGCCCACCATCACAGCGGTTCTTATTTTCTGACATGCCCAAAAGGTGGTAGTTTGGTACCACAATTCTCGGTAGGTCGCACCACGACATGACGGTGGGTCCCATCACAACGTGGTGGAAGTGGGCGTGGCCTTAGTACAAATGTCCATGGTGTTGTGCCACATTCGAAAGATCATCGAATTTTCATACATTAGAGGGCATCTGTCAACTCGCGTTGGATACGGCGTGCCATTTCCAGATAGTGGTACGCAGGCACATACACAGTCACAAACTGTCTGCAATATATATTGGGTATGATTGCTAAAATACAATGGGACAGCTTTTTCGGTAAATTCGATCGATTAATTTTGTGTTCCCATTTGAAGAGCAAAAGAAAGTTCAACATTAGCATTCTGGTGCGCTGTGCTCATTCTGTATCAGCTCTCCTTTTTCTTAGCAGATGGGAGCGAAGATATTGGGCAAAATCCATAGAAACCGATGAAGTTGAAGTTCACCCTCAACGATGCAACCAAGATTGAGTCTGTGCCTATGCTAAGCTGCTTTAGGGAAGCCCGAATAGAGCTTCAGTGCATGTCCAAAATCCTTTTGGATACCCAGCTCTATTTACAGGTGAATTATATCAAAAGATTCTCTTGTCGATAAGGCGGTGATCATATCTTCTCAGCCGCTATTGTATTTCTGAAAGAAAAGGCTTCTTCGATCGAATTTCTGCGAGTGAAACTTTGGACAAGTTCGAAAATGCTAGGAATAAAGGAGGCTCCTTTTCACCGAGTACTGGAAGCATTGTTCTTCAACATGATCACGCGTCAAAAATTTAAGGAGCTCACTTAGCACCGCAACCATCGAAGGAAAGCGGTTTTTAGGTTAAATCTGAGTGAAATAATCACTGAACAAAAAGCATTGGGTTAAATTATTGGGAAAGCAGAACAAACCAATGTTGCATACTGCGTTCAAAATATACGTCGTTGTCGGCAGCACGTATTTCCCAAGGAGATAAGCGAGAGCTACACTGTGGATCTTCAGCCCCAAGACATACGAAATATTTCGCACCAGGCCGCATACCATTCGGATACCATACCTTAACCAGGAAAGCAAACTAACACTGTCCTCGAGCTGTAATGACAACATCACGACAACCTCGTAGCGATGATGATGTGGTGGTGTCCATTCACCATCGAATATGCGTGGGTACCGTGGAACCATGTCACGCCCATGAACAATTCGGAAACGGTATGGCACCTGCATTATAATAGACGATAAAAGCGTCACAGTAACATTTTAAGAACATCTTAGTGGAGTCATTCGCTTTATACACACTAGCAAGAGGAAAAGATTCAAATATAGTCCATTTTTTCTGCTCTGAATTGAACTACTGCAAGCTCTGTTCTGCTTCTTTCCCTGCAAGACCAGTCCAAGTAGAAAATCATAGAGAGTGAGAACTAAATATTGCGAAAAAAGGGTAGTGGAAGTGTCAAACTAAAACATAGAACTAATGGAGACATGTAACGATGTATGACTGTTACGATGGTGGATCATCTTGTTATGTTTATATATTTATATTTATGTTATATTACAGAAAATTTACACAATTCTTATCGAACGTGATGTTCCATTGTCTTTGAAACTGAAGCGGACGCTTGTCGACTTGAGTTCAACCTAGCGTAATACATTGGTTAACAAAGAAACATTCGACTTCTTCGAATGTTCGACTACCACCTAGCAGACGACTTCTTCTTGAAAATGTGGTGGTGCTCCTGGGAAATCATCAATTGGAACTTATTTACTACTTCAGCTTTTATTTTCCCAGGAGATATTATAGGAAGTGTATAGCAGATTTGCTCTGTTTCTGCAATGGGGTATTTTAAAGGCAGCGCCCGTCGAGATCCTCGACTCCGAGTTGATCCGCTGGTAACGGAATATCTCAGACAAAATGAAGTGTGAGCGGTCCCCGGTAGAGGGTCGCACCCATATCGCAGCCCGCTCGCATGGTTGTCGTAGCCCGCCCGCACGGCTGTCGCGCCCGCTCGCACGGAAAATCCCTTGCGAGCGGGACATGACATCAGCGAATTGGCCGCAACACCCGTGCGAGCGGGCCGCAAAATGTTTCCGCAACCCGGTTTACCGCTGCCCACTCGCACGGCACTTTTGTCTGAGACATTGTCCTCACATCACGAAAATCCACCGAACACAAAGACTCATGACTTACCAGCGAAAAAATCCAAACTGAAGTCGCAACATCGCGAACACAGCTGCCTTCCATGCGCCACCGCACATAGGCCGCGATCGCTCGGTGCAAGTGTGTGTGACCCTCGCGTGGCGGGACCCATGAGTGTCAGACGGATTGCGCTCAGTCGCACGGGAAACAGCACCTCGAATTCGTGGATTTCCCGTACATTTCGCGCTGTTTCCCTATTGGATAGGAGTTCTAGGTCTCTTAGAACCCCAAAAAAAGCAAAATCTCAGACACGACGATTAGAGCGGGTGCTGCCTTTAAGTCTTCCAGTGATTGCTCAATGATTTCATCGAATGAATAGATGAATGAATGATTTCACAGATGTCACATTGCGTTTCGAAGCGCATGATCTCGCAAGCACCCGGAGCTGTGAGACCTATTTTTCTGATTCTAGAAATGTGATATATTTTAGACGCGAACCCCTCAAAAATACCAATCCGGTAACTTTTACTGCAGGAAATTTAATTGGGCCATAACGTTGCACGTGGTCCAAAAAATGTGCGTTGTAGTTTTGAGGTCTTACTCTCCCTTGTACTTCCGTTTCCATTCTCAAGCAATCTCATACACAAACATCAAACGTAGCGACCAAAGATTTTGATGACATCTTTTCTGCCTTTTGTTGTCTTTTGTTTTCTGTCCCTGGTTTGGATGTGAATGTTCACACAATGACTAGAAACACCGACAACGGGGATACTCGTACCCAGGCGAGTAGTGAACCACGTTAAGCTACCCGATGACAACAGTTCCTCGATGTGTGGCCATTGAGTAGAGGAGGCACAATCATCTAGGTGAGCAAACATGTGCCAATAGAGAAAAGTGGCATCACATGAAAGGAATATGAGAGAAGCCAAAAATTATTGGGTGTTAACATAAGTCCTTGTGCTCTTCCTCAGGCGCGGTTTTCTCCGCACTTTTGTTTGTTCAGCAACCAGTTTTTAGAAGCAACAATATTCTTAAGTTTCGAGCCTACGAAATGGAGTACTGAGTCAATAAAAAAAAACAGCACAACTGACACACGCCTATCGTGACATCCAGAAGGCCATCAAAACTGCCCAAGCAACCTGCGCTAAGTATGAGGAGGATGTTGTGCTCGAAATAATGGCTCACCAACAATCTTGTAAGTCCAGAGGAGAACATTTCAACTCGTCGACGAAAACTTCTCTTGAAATGACCGACCATCGGCGATATTCTAAGCTCCCAAGAAGACACTTACTAAACATAGTTAGTCTCGATGACATCAACCACTACGGCCAAACAGATTTATTTACAGAGATCTGGGAAATGCGCAAGAGGAATCGTATGATCTAGGTGGAACCATATTCTCAAATCTACCATCTATATTAGGTGACTCTGCTGAAAGGATTCATTCACAAGGGTCTGGTCATTATACCCCTTGGCAACGTACCCTTCCCAGCAGTGAAACTGGCCCTCTAAAAATTCGACTGGAATTTTTTTCCTGCACGTATATTCTACAAACTTATGCGTTCGATGAAATAAAAAGATGAAAAGGTGTTTTTTCTCGAATTGGCGCTTTTCTTCCCAACTCTCCAGGCCCAAGAGATCGGGAAGTCAGTAATTTCTGAGAAACCACATGATGATAATATTGCAGGAAAACAAAAGCGCTTCCGAACTGTATGTAACTCGCACGGAAAATTGGCAATGGAAACGAAAAAATAGCGACTGAAAAAAAGCGGAAGGACTTATGGTCGCACCCAATACTGTTTATTTTCTACATGAGACATCTCATGCCATTAGTACAAAGAGGGCTACAGTTACATACCTGCCTAGGAAGTAATCATCACTTCATATAGTTGTCAAAGATTCTGCTAAATGATCGAAAATTACCAGGAAATGTCTCCGGTTTGCTCAGTGCTAAAAAATCGGAAGATCCGCACTGAGTTTTAGTTCTAGGAAAGTATAGTTTCACTGGTGTACTACGACATATCAAAGGCCTTTGACACTGTATCTCACGAGAAGCTGCTTCGGAAGTCAGATGTCGGCATACGTGGTAATCTCCACGCATGAATTCGCTCTTTTTTGACTAACAGATCTGTTTGTGTTAAAGGCAGCACGAGTCGAAATCCTCGACTCCGAGTTTACCCGCTAATAGTGGAATACATTGCCAGCACATCACAAAAGTTCACCGAACACAAAGAGTCAGACTTACCTGCGATGAAATCCAAGTCGAAGTCGCGCACACCACGAACACAGCTGCCTCTCACGCGCCAGCGCACACAGGCCGCGGCCGCTTGGTACAAGCGTATGGGGCCTTTGCGTGGCGGGACCCCCGAGTGTCAGACGTCGCGCGCTGAATCGCACGGGAAACAACATCTCGATTTCGTGAATTTCCCGTACGTTTCGCGCTGTTTCACTATTGGATGTGCGTTCTAGGTCCCTCAAAACCCCAAAAACCGTCAAAATTTCAAACACGAAGATTTGAGGGGGTGGCTGCCTTTAAAATTTGTAGCAGCTTGTCAACTCTGCAGTAGGTAACAAGTGGGGTTCCTTGGTCGTTCTTGGTCCAATTCTTTTTCTCATTTATATTTATGACCTTCCGAAAAGTTGTGAACTGCCAAATGTTGGCTGGCGATGTTCGCAGACGACATCAAGATGTTCTCTGAATACTCAGTCAAAGAGGTTGATAGTGCTGCAAAAAAGCTACAAAACGTCTAGTTTACTATAGGATGAAATATACGCGTCATAATATGCCTGACTATCCTGCTCGCTTGAAATTTTTGTCGATGAGCCCATTGCTGCAAAGGCAAATTCACGCTGACCCGGCATTCTCTTTTCGTATTCTCCGGAAGGAGATAAACTTAACTCCTAGCACACACTGGGTGTATAGAGCTACTAGTAGTAGAACAGGAGGTTCCAATCTTGACTATGCAAAAATACGTAATCGTAGATACTCGGACATGTTCAACTCTTTCATCATTCGCACAGCAAGGTGACTTCGATTGCTTCCTGTTTGTCTTCTTCAAGCTGAGAAGTTGATAGCTAAGAGAAGCTGATATTTTACAGTTTTTTGACTTGGAAATTCCTTAATACATATTCTATTGATTTCAGCCAACATCATCCATCATGTACTCGATGGTGATTACAGGCCTCCCACGTACTAACAGCTTTACATTTGATCCATCACTGTTTGTTCGTCGCTTGATTCTTTCTTTTTTGTTTGCATGTCAAAATTTCTTTTGCAAGTTTGTGAGCAACATTTTTTGACTGATACGGCGAACTCCTCGCGCAGCGTTAGCCTGCGGACCACTACGTTTTCTTGGCTCCCCCACATAACTTTCCTGCTATGATGTTGCCGTTCTCTCCCGTCACTTGACGGCTCATCTAGCTTGTGTCCCGTTACTTTAAGCGCAAACACCAAGGGAAGTGGTGCCGTCGGAGAGTTGAAAGAGGTTCACTCATCCGCCTGGGTACGCATGGAAAGTAAGACCATTCGCCCTAGTGTTATCCGTCCTCATTTGCCACTCGAGAGTGATGTATCACAGCTGTGATGCTAATCAGACCTTGGTTATTTCGTGCCATGGTGAGCGAGAGTGTAGTTGCTTAAATATGTTGTCTGAGCATCGCAAGCAGGATCTGGTTGGAGGGTTCCTCTATCTATTCTCTCAGGCTATGGCTTTCGCATGCATCGAGGTGCAGCCAATGTCTCAACAAATAACTTAGCATATAATTGATTGTCATAATCGAGCTGTTCCAGTATTTTTGTTTGTTTCATTTCATCTTTTTGATCATGGCAGCTCCGAAACAATTAGAAGAGCAGCCAAGAATAGTAGGCCAGTGGCCCACCAGTGCTCTACATTCTCCAGGCTGCCATTCGAAAAGTCAGGCTCCCCTTGTTCATTAATACAAATCTCTATTATTACTGCAGTGGGAGGAATGAACGAGAATTTCGCCTTAGTCTCCCAAGAGGTCGATTGTCGTCAACGTGTTAAAGAGCGCACAACAGGCAAAACTAGACGTGTGAATCGTAGGGTGATGCAATGGTAGTCTCGAATTTCCTTTCAATGCTTTCTTTATGCAGTGGAGCGAATAAGATCCTCTGTTCGTGGTTTTCTGCATTTGGATCACAAACATGTTTTAGCTGTTCCAAAAAAGGGTGCCATTATGTAGATATTGGTTCATCTTCCTCGTGAGACCCCTCGCAACACTTTGGATTTGCATTTGCTTTACATATTATAAATCAAAAACATGGAATAAAGAAGCCGCACTTTCGTAATACTATCCTCAGACTTGGATGACTGAACACAAGATCTGTCTCAACTTACCAGTGTCTCGATTAGATTCACAAATGACATATCACCGACGCGAGTAGATCCGAATGTGAGCAGTCGAACTTTCTTTTGTGAAATGAGTCGCTTGAAAAGCATTGACAGAACTGCCATCTCTGCTTTTGCACCTCCAAGCGAGTGTCCAATGAACTAAATTGCTGATGTAATTAGCAGTTTTATTCAACGCACTTCTACTACTACTTGTTTCTGCTTACCCAGATTTCATAGTTTTTGTATATCCCTACAAGGTTCCGCAATGTTTGCTCCATTCCTAGTATGTACCAAAGCTTATACCAGCTGTCATAAAGGAACCTAAAACTATTGCATCTCAACACAACAAAACATTTTCATTTCGATGTGCTATTTTGTGCAAATACTGTGGCAGTGCTCGCAATATTCATTGTGCTACACTTGGGTGAACTTTGTAGTGCTAGAAAAAATTTTCAAACAGCCTGAATAAAGTGGAAAGTACAGAAGGAAAATGCATTCTCACTTCTTGCCAAATCTTATTATGAACAAGGGTCGTATTTAGTATGCATTGAGCAGCACATTTTTAAGCAACAGTTTTTCATACCCTATGCATGTGCCGTTTCAAAAATGCCGTTCTCCCTTATTAGTGCTTTCAATTTTCAGCTTACAAGGGAAAGAAGACTTGGTCAAAGTTAACATTTGTGATACGATGTGTACTACCATATGCCACTTTTCAACGCTGATCAACTGTGTAGACTAAATTTCCTTCGGAGTTCTGTATTGTGAGTTACACCTATTTTCTCCCACGCACAGCAATGATCCCTCAATGATCCCTCCCTTGATCCCTTAAGCTCCAAGCTATGCTTGGTAGCTGCTTCGAGCAGTTCCTCTATGCAAGCTTAAATAGAGGTGAGGCACCTGTAGCGATAGCACACTAGCAAGACTTGTTGTCTCCAAAAGCTTTCAGTAGTTTAAGACACGAAAGCAGCTACTAAGCACAGCCTGGAACCCATACACGAGTCCTCTCTGTTAATTCGAGACCGGCGTTCATAACTGCATGTGGTAGTAGACATTACATCACGAATGGCCGCTTCGAGCAAGTCTTCTTTCCTTGTTAGTAAAAGTTACCTGTTTACAAGCCCGTCCGATCCTTCAAATTGAGCTTGTCTGTTCGTGAAGAACTCTGCGTTGAAATGTGTGTAGAACTGGAAACAACATTGTCATAAAGGGCTAGAGGCGTCCGTATGTACCCTCGCAGTACGTTCTCTGAGAGAGGGACCTGAGCTTGCCGTGCTAGGCTGGTCGTCCAACCGTCCTATCCCCTTCCGGCGACCTCTACACAACTGAGAAACATCTCGTGTAAACATCTATTTTAGGCCATCAGCACGAGAAAAAAAAACCAGCGTTACCAAGAAGTTTTTGTGACGCAATTCTTTTTGTAATTCCCTCAGAATTCAGATACTGCAGGGAGCATGAAAGCATTACCATTGAGCTCCTGTGAGTCAGTCATCGTCTTGCCCACAGAAAAGAGCTTTTGATGGAGATCCGGACAGGAGACTAAGGTTGGTTGCTCTACGTGAACTATACCCACGCGGCATCATTTCTTTATAACAGTTTCCACTATAGCCAAAGTCCAATTCGCGCAAGAAAAAAAGATTTCTGTCGGCCCTGTTATGTTCCGTTTTTCCCACCAATACCAAAGGAGGGAGAGGTCCACGCTATTCAACGAAGGCGACGAAGCTCCAAATAGTGGGCACGTTTTTGCACTCCACCATATTTCACACCAAAATGGTCTTATAATGAAATGATTCCTCACACTTTCGATTGTTTTAGTACATTTAACTTGAGAGATAAGGAATATCTGAAGTCTACAAGAGCGTTGCAAATTTTCGAACTTTTTCGACTGGTTGGTTTGAAGCAGTCGTGGTACAAATTTTTGGTTGAGATCAGCAATTGTATGGTTTCCATTTCGTTAAACGCAAGAGCCATTAGCCAAGCTAGAGAGATAATTAAGAATTATGTTCGAGGCAGAAACAACTGCTGGATAACTTGCACAAGGATTAGGTGTTCCATATCGGTCTAAAGAAAGTTATGCTAGATAAAGGAGGTGGACAGATGGTATCCGGAAGCTGAAACAGGTTGATTTCTATACACTTGCATAATATTAGGTTGTAGGGAAAGTTCTCACAGTTTTTGGAACATTAAATTTTATCGATTTTTCAAAAATAGAGAAACACACTAGGAAATGAATAAATTCTATCACTCTCCGACAATTTCGGAAAGCGTTTCCATGCCTCCAGCATTAAACTGTTGTGGCATTGACTAGAAGAAGTTGTTGAACGAGCGATCGAAGTCATCTTCATTACCGGATGCTTTCCCTTGCACGCTGTTAGAGACCGACAGGAGAAGATGGTTGTCTTTTGGGGCAAGGTCAGGGCTGTACGTTGGGTTAACCAGGGGTGATAGTAAATCTCTTGGAACGACGACGAAACGATGAGCAGAAGGTCGCGGTGAGCTGTCAGCTCCGGTTTGCAGCCATGAACAAACTACGAGCTAACTGACAACCATGGCCTTTGAATTACGAGGCTTTTGCAAAAAACTTTTCAGCCCTCAGAGGTTTCGAACTTTTACATATGGAATACTCTGTGTCCTCGAAGTATGCTGACATACCTCTGAACCATAGATTCCAGTGCAAACGTACCTCATGTGACCATTGTAGCCTAACCGGCCAGGGAATCTCTTCCCGTATAACCTAACTTTGATGTGTTAAGCTCAAACACGTAATTCCCCACCTATGAAATATGTGGGATTTAATCCGGGAAGGTGTAGGGCTCAGCTGTCGAAATCAGCCACCGGGAAATCAGAGTCATCGACGATCTCCGGCGGAAGGTCATGGTGATCGAGGCAGTAGGAACGTGATCGAGACGGTGGGAACATCGATCAGCCGGGTGTACCCGAAAATGCGTCTTCACCAAAAAGGAGTCAGTGTACGCTCAACTGGCTACAACGATGAACTTGAGCCATGAGCAAAAAGTTCCCTGGAGGACTTTTTCGCGAAACGATGAGGTCGTTGTCTGCGTCTCGCGCCGCACGCTCTTTTGCTCCCGTGTCCTCGTCGTTTCATACTGGCAGCAAGCTGAGCGTGACGGTGAACTCACAGTTCGATTTCGAACTGTGAGTTCACCTGCAAGTATGGTCCCCATTTCGTCACAGTTTTTAACACATAACGGACAATACGACCCACCGGTGGGTCGTACGGGAAGTTACGTAGAGGACAATACGAGCATACTGTAGATGCAATTTATTCACCAAATTCGGTGAAACTTTACCAAATTGGGGTTTTTGACACGCTGAGCACGATTTTGAGATCCGTATTTAAAATAGATGCCATATTCGAGATCGGAGTGTTAAATAACCGCGACTTCGGGTAAACTCCGATGCAAACCTCTCCTACAGTTCATACAATATTATAATTACAGTAACCCCACGGCAATGCGATACGGTAGGAAATGGATATCACATTCTAAATCAGCATGTTAAAGAACCCTCTTACGCAAATTTTGGTCGAATTCTGAGGGAAAAAGGTCTTTCTGCAGTTTCTACAGTATACATGCAGTAAAACTACAGTAATGTGAAATAGTAAAATAGATGACATATTTGTGATCATTATGTCAAATATGCCCGAATTATCACAATTCCGGTGAGAAACAAGCGGAAACTCGCTTTGGTCCAAAGTAGCCCTGAGCGGAAAATCTGCGTTGTCGCGAATGTGTTAAGCACCATACTTGAAGAACCATGTTCGAACCAATAAAGCATACACTACTTCTTCCCGAGTTTCCCGTGAGCTGGTAGTTAGCAGTTAGTTGACGTTCATCGTTAACCGATAGTTTCAATAGGTTTACTACCACTCCAGCACTTTCCATCCAGAGTCGAGTGGCTTCTGGCGAGCCACACCTGCAGTATGTGGGTGAGCATCGTCGAGCAGTAATCGGATCGTGCCATGATTCAAACGCTTCTTTGCGGTTTTCGCGGCAAATCTATCCAGCGTCTGTCGTGAGGGCAGTGCGGCGTGACAGTACCTCGCAATGAATGATGCCTTTACAGTCACACCAAGCATAGATCATAACCTTCAGAGGGTGGAGACCTGCCTTTGGATGCGGCTTATGCTGCTCATCCTTGTCAGCCCAAGGTGGTCTGCGCTTGATGTTGACACACAGACACTACTTCCACCTCCTGTGAAAGATGGATTCCAACCAGTTCTTTTTGCGCCTGTAGGAGGACAATTCAATAGCCACCTCTTCACGTCGCGGGAAGACGCATTCCGTCAAATCATCATCACCCACTGTGATAACTTCTATACCTTTCCCAACTGACGCAGGTGATCGGCGATGGCGGTAAAGTGAACATCCAAGAATTGCGTCCTTACACACAGAGTCTGCCATGGATCTGAATCTACGAGCTACCACAATCGACCATTGTCGACTCCGGATGCGCGTCCCTACCATGCGGAAACATTGAGGTTGAAGTCGCCAACATGGAAGCGTCTCGACCAATCGCAAATACAGCGTTAATATGGCGACTGGATGTGGCTGCTGATCCACCAGATTTGAAGCCGTATACTGAAAGCATAGGTATGTTGAACTGAGACGCGTCTTAACCCACCATCACTCACGTTAGCGCGGTTGGGGGGAACCTTCACCTACGATGATAAGGATAAGTTGTATCCAGGGCGCAGCCCCGGAAAGCAAAAGGGAGCAGAAAGTCACATATTTTGTTCGGGAAAGGAAGAAATACATGGAACGCGCGATTGTGGATCAAATTCTACGTACAAAAAGGTGTTAGGAATAACGAATCTCAGGAGTCGTCGGCGAACTCGGGTTGAGAAAAACTGTTGAGAATATAGACATGAGATTGCCTGAAATCCAAGCTTTGGCCTGGTATATCATCTTCAGCTCAGAAAAGTAAGTGTTGCGCAGTTGTCAGACGGAATAACAATGCGACGTTACACTAGATGGCAGTGGAGCGACAGAAATGTAGCTAAGAACAACTGAGAAATCTCCTAAAACGTAAAAACGACGATATCTTCTTTCTTGGAAGATAAAAGTTGCCCAGTTGTCAGCTCAATTGTATATATAGCAGAATCTGTATATATAAAAGTGAAAGTTTGTATGTAAGTATGTGTGTATGTATGTAATGAATAGAAATCGCAGATGATGAACCGATCTGGACCATGCATGGCCAGCGGAGATTATAGGCTGCTTTGAGCGTGGGATTATCGATTGATTTATCGATTACATCGACTTTATTAATTTTTCGTTATTTTTGCCCGTGGGTCGGTGAGGACATGTCTTCTGGGGTTCCTCAATACGCTGAACACGAATAGGACAACCATTTTGCACAAAATATTGATTTTTTGATTCCATCGATTTTTTCCATTTTCACTCGGGGACGGACAAAGACATGTCCACTGCGGTTTCTCAATACGCTGAACACGGATATGACAACCATTTTGCACGAAATATCGATTTATCGATTTTATCGATTTTCTTTCCAGTTTCGCTCGGGGGCGGAAAGGACATGTCTACTGGGGTTTCGCTGAACACGGATATAGGGTACGGATGCGCCGATGGACGATGGGTCTGCTGTGGTCCAAGAGATTGGGATACACCAGGGCACGGGTCCACCAATGGACGATGAGTCTGCTGTGGCCTAAAAGTTAAGGGAACTCCAGGATACCGGTCCACCGAAGGGATATGCGTCTGCAGTGGCCTAAAAGTCAAGAGAACTCCTAGAAACGGTTTTGCGGGTATAGGAGAGGTCCGATGGGACCCAGGCATAAGGAACCCCAGAGTATGGGTCCACCAATGGACGATGGGTCTGCTTCGGCCTAAAAGTGTATGAATGCCAGGATAAGGTTATGCCGATGGAGTAGGGAACCGATGTAGCCCATTTGTTAGGAACGCCAGGATACGGGCTCTCGGGCGGAGGACGGATCGCCTGTGGCCGAGCCGTGAGGAACTCCAGGATACGACCCGCCTATGGCACATGGGTCTCCAGTAGCCTAAAAATAAGGGAACTCCAGAAAACGGGTTCGCCGATGGAAGATATGTCTGCTTCGGTGGGAATGCTAGGATACTGTTATGTCGATAGAGTAGGGACCCGATGTGGCCACTTCCTAGGAACGCCAGGATGCGAGTTCGCGGATGGAGAGCTGCTCCGCTGTGGCCCAGGTGTGTGAGACGCCAAGATCGCTCCCCCGATGGCACATGGGTCTTCTGTAGCCTAAAAATAAGGTAACTCCAGGAAACGGGTTCGCCGGTGGGCGATGGGTCTGCTGTACCCTAAAGGTGTGGGAATGATAGAATAAGGTTATGCCGGTGGAGGTGGGGGCCGCTGTGGCCCACTTATTAGGAAGGCCAGGATAGGGCTTTGTGGATGGAGGATGGGTCGGCTGTGGCCGAGTCGTGAGGAACTCCAGGATACGGCCCCTGTTGGCGCATGCGTCTGCTTAAAAGTTAAGGGAACTCCTAAATACTGTTTTGCGCGTAAAGGAGAGGTCCGATGTGGATTAGGTGTGTGGAACGCCAGAATACGAGTTCACCGATGGAAGATAGGTCTGCTTCGGCATGAAAATGTGGGAATGCCAGGACACGGGCCCTCGATGGCACATGGGTCTTCTGTGGCCTAAAAGTTAAGGGAGAGAGAAAAACTCCTGAAAACGGTTTCCGGGCATAGGAGAGGTCCGATATGGCCCAGGTATAGGAAGCCCCAAAATACGGGTTCACCAATGGATGATGGGTCTGCCGTGGTCTAAAAGTGTGAGAACGCCAGGATACCGTTATGCCGATGGAGGAGAGGACCGCTGTGGCTTAGAAGTGTGGGAGATATCAAGATACGGGTTCACCGGGTCCAATGTGGCCCAGGTGTAAGAAACGAAAACACTTGGGTCCACCTAATGGGGATGGGTCTGCTGTGCCCTAAAAGTTAAGGGAACTCCAAAAAACGGTTTCGCGGGCATAGGAGAGGTCTGATGGGGTCCAGATGTAAGGAACCTCAGAATATGGGTTCACCAATGGAGGATGGGTCTGCTTCGTCCTAAAAGTGTGGGAATGCTAGGATACGGTTATGCCGATTGAGTAGGGACCCGATGTAGCCCACTTATTCCACTTATTAGGAACGCCAGGATGCGGGTTCCCGGAGAAAGAACGGGTCGCCTGTGGCCGAGGCGTGAGGAACTCCAGGATACGAGTCCCCTATGGCGCATGGGTCTGTTTAAAAGTTAAGGTAACTCCTAAATACTGTTACGCGGGTAAAGGAGAGGTCTGATGTGGCCCAAGTGTGAGGACTGCCAGAATACGGGTTCATCGATGGAAGATATGTCTGCTTCGGTGGGAATGCCAGAATACTGTTATGCCGATGGAATAGGGACCTGATGTGGCCCACTTATTAGGAACGCCAGGATGCGAGTTCGCGGATGGAGGGTTGGTCCGCTGTGGTCCAGGTGTGTGGGACGCCAGGATCGGGCCCCAGACGGCACATGGGTCTTCTGTAGGCTAAAAATAAGGAAACCCCTAGAAACGGTTTTGGGGCATAGGAGAGGTCCGATATGGCTCAGGTATAAGGAACTCCAAAATACGGGCTCACCAATGGATGATGGGTCTGCCGTGGTCTAAAAGTGTGAGAATGCCAGGATAGCGTTATGCCGATGGAGGATAGGAGCGCTGTGGTTAGAAGTCTGGAAGATGTCAAGATACGGGTTCGCTAGTCAATATGGCCCAGGTGTAAGAAACAAAAGCACTCGGATCCGCCGAAAGGGGATGGGTCTGCCGTGGCCCAATAGTTAAGGGAACTCCAGGATAGGAGTTGGCGGATGGAGGATGGGTCGGCTGTAGCCGAGGCGTGAGAACCTCCGGGATACGGGCTCTCGGTGGCACATGGGTCTTCTGTAGCCTTAAAATAAGGGAACTCCAGGGAACGGGTTCGCGGATTGACGATGGGTCTGTTGTACCCTGAAGGAGTGTGGATGCCAGGATACGGTTGTGCCGGTGCAGTAGGGGTCCTCTGTGGCTTTATTCTTGTGAACGCCAGGATACGGGTCTACCCATGGCACATGGGCGTGCTGTAGCTTGCAAGTGGCGGGGGAAGAGAGGCTATTGGTCCGCGAAGGGGAACGGGTCCGCTGTGGCCCAGGTGTTAGGAACGCGAGTATTCGGGTCCACTGGTTGGGGATGAGACTATCAGGTCGGCACAATCAAATTTTTTAAGCGACCTCCTCGATTTCCATTTAGATATTCAAGCAGACCTTTGTCTATTGGAGTATTTGGAGTTTTATTTACACTGTGTTGTTTCCAGCAAATAGTTCACACTAGATTTATCTGAGACATATTCTTGAGCAGAGTTGAGAGTGACTAGCCATGACAGGTCCATGGGTATTTAAGAAGTGCCGTGACAACAAACGGAGGATGTATCATTGCATTGAAGAGTAGCTTTACATGTTGATGTGGGAGGAAGAATCCTCGAGAAAAGCTAGCATCGCGAGTACAAGAAGTCCGGAGTTGGCCACAGGGTAGAACACACGCAACTCACAAGGAGGATTCCGTCTCCATGCCCAATTAATTACTATTTTCGTTTCTGTTTTAATTTCGTGAGGATTTGGTAGGAGCAAAGTATTTTCACACACCTCAAGAGACTGCCCCCACCCCACTTTCTAGCGACCCGTAGGGGCGCTAGTATTATACATATATAGGGAACTCCAAATGGCCGCAGACAGGGGCGGGGCCTCGGCGCCGCTCGCTTGGGCAGCGATAGCACGTGGCTCTGGTTTCTCTACTCTCTGCCGCAGAAGCACAGAAACCAGACCCACGTGCTATCGCTGCCCAAGCGAGCGGCGCCGAGGCCCCGCCCCTGTCTGCGGCCATTTGGAGTTCCCTATATATGTATATGCACTTATGATCAT